>ML660812.1:2154384-2257656 GCA_007570785.1 Antilocapra americana | reverse complement strand
ACCTCTGGTAGCTTGATAGGAATTGCATTGAATCTATAGATTGCTTTGGGTAGTATACTCATTTTCACTATATTGATTCTTCCAATCCACGAACACGGCACATTTCTCCATCTGTTTGTGTCCTCTTTGATTTCTTTCATCAGTGTTTTATAGTTTTCTATATACAAGTCTTTTGTTTCTTTAGGTAGAAATACTCCTAAGTATTTTATTCTTTTTGTTTTGATGGTGAATGGAATTGTTTCCTTAATTTCTCTGGAGGGAATTTTTAAAGTCATGTCTGCCTGATTTTTTATATCTGTGAGAAGCTAGTACCATTAACTAATTTTAAAAACAAGCTAAATTTGGGCAAAACTGTGTTAAGAAATGTGGCATTTGTTGCCACTTCACAACTCTGATTTTTAACAGCAATACTTTTCCTACTCTTTGGAATCCTATATCCAGGAGATGGTGATGGTAGAGGTGCCAGAAATGCTGGGCATCTCTGAGAATAGCAAGGGAGTAATTAACCTTAAATTCTGGAAAGTGGTTGTCCCTGAGTGGGTGTGGTGGATAATAATACCAAAGAAGAGATTGCAAGGGACATCTATGGTATCAATAATGCTGGATAGTAGGTTCACAGGTGTATATTTTATTACTATACTTTTTACTTTTCGTAATTTGAATATGTGAAGTGAAAGTTGCTCAGTCGTGTCCGATTCTTTGTGAACCCTTACAGCCCATGGAATTCTCCAGCCAGAATACTGGAGTGGGTAGCCCTTTCCTTCTCCAAACATCTTCCCATCGCAGGGATCAAACCCAGGTCTCCCACATTGCAGGCAGATACTTTACCAGCTGAGCTACCAGGGAGGTCCTTGTTATATTCTGTGTCAATTAAAAACACTGTGTGCCTGATATTCAAATAAGACGAGATGTTAAAGCTTCCTCACAACTATGTTGTTGTTGTTCAGTCACCCAGTTGTGTCCGACTCTTTGTGATCCCATGGACTGCAGCACGCCGGGCCTCCCTGTCCCTTACCATCTCCCAGAGTTTGCCCAAGTTCATGTTCATTGCATTGGTGATGCCGTCCAGTCATCTCATCCTCTGATATCCTCTTCTCCTTCTGCCTTCACTCTTTCCCAGCATTAGGGACTTTTCCAATGAATTGTCTGTTTGCATCAGATGACCAAAATACTGGAGCTTCAGCATCAGTCCTCCCAGTGAATATTCAGGGTTAATCTCCTGAATATTCTATGTGACTTTTTGTTTTATAAATTAAAATGACCTTACCATCCTCATACCCTGTTACCATCTAAACATCAGAATAATGAAATGCTTGCCTGATGACTCAGCGGGTTAAGAATTCACCTGCTGTACAGGAGACAGAGGAGATGCGGGTTCAATCCTTGGGTTAGGAGGATGCCCTCAAGAAGAAAATGGCAACCCACTCCAGTATTCTCATCTGAAAAATCCCTTGGACAGAGGAGACTGGAGGACTATAGTCCAAAGGATCACAAAGAGTTGGACATGACTGAGCAATTCATCCCAGCACAGCAAGATAAAGAATGGCAGCACCTAAAATAGAAGTTTCCTGATGACATCTGTTACTATTAACCCATATTCTAACATTAATCTCACACATATGCTGTGATTACGGAGTGCTTTCTGACTTGCTCTGCTTCTCTCATTAAAACCTTCCTCTGGACTTCAGATTCTTAGAGTTAAAAGCCCTTTTGAGTTTGCATCTTTCTTAGCAGTGGGTGATTAAGAAAAATCCCACTGAATATCCCTTGCCTCCTTCCAAAAGAGAGGGGTGGATACTAGGCATTTTTTTAAATTAATTTATTTTTTATTGAAGGATAATTGCTTTACAGAATTTTGCTGTTTTCTGTCAAACAGCCATCCTTATACATATATCCCCTCCCTTTCTTCTCTGGCTCTAAACGTCTCTGATTCTGGGACAATCAGGGAAAGCATTAGCTTTTCTTTTCCAGCTTCTCTGTTCTGAAAGAATCAGGTTCCTTACCCCATATGACTGAAGAAAAAGAAGAGTGCTTGGAATTAGGAATACTTTGCTCCCTGACTTCTTACTTCTTTACCTTCCATGTGATTTACCTACAGAATACCCTATAGGTTCTCCCAACCTCCCCAGTGCTCTCTCCTACACACGCATGTGCACACGCACACACACACACACACATATGCACACACACTGTATACAGGGCACTTAGGCTCACAGTTTCTCCAGCTCACATCTAACCCCAGCTTCTACTGATCTGTGCCAGTCTGTACTCATTTCCTTGTCTGGATGATAACAATTAACATTTATTTACCTCTTTGCTAAGCCCTGTACTAAGGATCTGACTTGGATGACTGGGTAGTTAATTCTTAGCCTTTGGATTTTGGGCCAGCGAGTCCTAGATTTGAATCTTAGCGTAGCCCTTCAATAGTAATGAGACCTCGAGCAAAAGGACATCACATTTATAAGCCTCAGTTTCCACATCTGTAAAATGGGGATTATGCAAATATAAAATCTTACAAATGGTTACCAAGAGCTACTAGAATAGAGACTGAATACCAACTATCAATAAATAATAACTGTTTTTATAACTATTATTAGGTTTATTGCCAGGGCCACTGTTCCTATGTTCTTGCTCTTCAGCTTCTCACCCAAGGATCTGATGCTTGATTTTCCTGCCTTTAGCAGGGGTTTCAAATCCCCTCTCCTGAATCTTTGGTTCCTGATCCTCTGTCTGATGCTCCTCACATGAGTGGTTTCATAGAGGACTGTACCTTGTGGCCCCACCTACCCTCCTACCTGAAAACATACTATTAACTTCATTCTATTTACTGCTTCCCACCCCCTGCTTTCTCTACTTTTATTGAGGTATAACTGACATACAGCATGGAATATGTCTAAGATGTACAGAATAATGCTTTGACTTACATATATCATGAGATCACAAGAAGTTTAGTAAACATCTATCATCTCATACAGAGACAAAATTAAAGAAATAGGAAAACATAGTTTTCCTTGTGAAGAGAAATCAAGATTTAGTCTTTTAACAACATTCATATATAACATGGAGAAGGAAATGGCAAGCCACTCCAGTATTCTTGCCTGGAGAATTCCATGGACAGAGGAGCCTGGTGGGCCACAGTCTATGCAGTCGTAAAGAGTTGGACATGACTGAGCGACCATCATTCACTCATTCATATATAACATACAGCCATGTCCATCACATTAATCATGTCATATATTCTATGCCTAGTACTTATCTATTTTATAACTGAAAGTTTCTACCTTTGACTGCCTTCATCTGATTCCTCCTCTCCCCAACCCCTTGCCCCTGGTAACTACAATTCTGACCTCTTTTTCTATGACTTTGTTTGTTCTTGAAGTATCATTGACCTACAACACTACTTCTCTATTCTTAAACCATAATTACCTCTCCTGTTTAGCAAACCTCTCAGTCTTGCTGTGAAGCCTCCAGAAAAAAAAACACCTTTATATAGCACAGCACTTAATTCACACAGCAACCTATGAAGACACAAAGTCTCTGCCATCCCCAACATAGAAATTCTATCTCTAGTCTCAAGATAGCTTCTTCAGTTTCCATTTTCTTCCAGTGGGAGGGGTCACAAATCAAATCTGCTAAGTCACAAGGCCAAGCTCAGCTGCAAAAGAGGCAGTTAAAACCTTTAAAGGTTTTAATTTTCATAAGTTACTTAAAAAGGTGTCCATGAACCCTGCTAAAATATTAGTGTGAAAGCAAAGGAGAAAGGATCTTAAGGACAACCACCAAGCTGCCAGAAGGAGGTGATCATGTTTCCATTTCATATGAGGATAGCGTGGCTCAGGGATATGAAGAGGCCCCAGGAATTGAAGTCAGGTTTATCAGACTCCAGAGCTGCTTCTGAAGATACTGGTTGGTTCTACCTGGTTTTCTGTGTTTACGGAGGATGGAGCTGCCTCCAGCACACTCTGTCTGGAGATTCGTTCTAACAGAAGGCCTGACATCCCCCCGCCCCTCTGATTTTATCTAGAAATGGAAGCAAACTCCTCTCTTCAGTTATTTTAGCTACGACATGATTTTTACATACCCCAGTACACCGTTACTTCTCCTAACAATATTTACTAAGTCAGACACAATTTTGCCAACTACTTACAGGAAAGACTTCTTTAGCGTAAGGTTGCACAGGCTGTGTTCCTTACATAGCACAGAATATTTAAAACCAGTACTTAAACAAGGTTTCAGAAAAGCAATTTAAACTAAATCCATGGTAAAACACACACACACACACACACACACTTTAAAGCTCCTGAAACGAAAACAAAGAAATTATCCATATTACTCAGAAGGAAAAAACAGTCAAGTTATTTGAATTATACATTCAAGTCATCCTTTTAATGTTTGCTTCAAATCCACATTGTTTTGTTTTTCAACACTGAGAAAACTACCATTTGGCATTCTTAACAGACACACATGCTTGTACTTAGAGTTAACGAATAACTTCCTTGCGGAGTTTTCTTTTGGGGGGGGCGGGCGTTGTTTAGCATCATTCTGTTTCTCATTCTGTATCTTTCAACACTGTATTTAATATTAGAGACCAATAATTATGTTATCATGTGCTAACAGATGCTTCTAACACTTAAGCAATTCTCTCAAGAATTCGGAAGCCATCACAAAAGGTATTTTGTGTTAGCTATTAACAACCGGCTAAAGAGAGTCATCTTTAATTTGCATATGGAACCACCTCATTCTTCTACCAGGACAAATACTGTATTAACCAGGGTAGGCTCTCTATGGTAACATATAATCTCATCTTTAATTTTAAAATTAATTTAAAATGTTAAATTAAAATTATATGTTAAAATTTAATTTAACATATAATCTCATTTTTAATTTTAAAATTAAAAATGCATTTCCACTCATATTTTCTGGTAGTTAAGTTGGTAAGAGGGCCTTCCTTTGCATGGCCATTCAGATACAGCCTACTTCTCTCCTGTGGCTCCATGACCCACGTTCGAGGAATTGCCTCCCTCCTGTCAAAGAGTGGAGAAGGAGTCCAGGATGTTTGGGCCGGGGGGAGGCTTTTTGATGGGTCAGTTCACAAACGCACCTCTTCCACATCCTATTGGCTGGCACTCAGGGGCAGGACCATATCTAACTGCAAAGGAGCTTGGAGAAAGCAGTGTCTTTATGTGCCCAGGAGGAGGAAGAAAAGAAAACAGGTTTAGTGAGCACCTAAGCTTCCCATGAGGCTAAGTGGTAAAGAATTCACTTGCCAATGCAAGAGACAAGAGACATGGGTTTGATGCTTAGGTCAGGTTGGGAAGATTCCATGGAGAAGGAAATGGCAACCCACTCCAGTTTTCTTGCCTGGGAAATCCATGGAGTGAGGAGCCTGGCAGGCTACAGTCCATGGAATCATGAAAGTGTCAGACATGACTTAGCAATTAAATAAAAATAACAACAAACCACAAATACCATTGATCTCTGTTGCAAAGACCAAAAGAAATTGCTAGGCCAGAAAAAAACAAAAACAAATGAACAAAACTCAATCAATCAAACAAAAAAACCCCAGACAATTCATTTTAAAAGTTGTTCCAAGTTAATGATGATGTAATTAAAAATTATGACCTTTTACTTTTACCAGCAAATCTAGTGTGAGTAATAAGTGTTCGAAATTCAAGTCAACTTTCTTAAGTTATTTACAAACAGTTACCTAAAGTCAAATATTTTTTATTGTGTTAAAATATTCAAAACATTCAATTTACCATTTTAACTATTTTTAAGTGTCTAGTTCAGCGGCATCAAGTATGCTCATTATCCATCTTCACAATTTTTTCATCTTCCCCAAGTTGAAACCGAGTACTCATTAAACACTAACTCCCCATCCTCCTACTCCCAGCCTCTATTCTACTTCCTGTCTTTATGAATTAGACTATTCCCAGGCCCCTCATGTAAGTGAAATCATACAATATTTGTCATTTTGTGTGTCTGGTTTATTTCACTTAGCATAATGCCTTCAAGGTTCATCCAAGCTGTAGCATTATCAGAATTTCATTCCTTTTTAATGCTAAATAATATTAGCATTAAAATAATAATAATATACAGACTATATTTTGTTTGTCCATCCATCCATCAGTGAACACGTGTGTTGTTTCCACCTTTTGGCTATTGTGAATAACACTGCTATCAACACAGGCATACAAATATCTGTTTGGTTCTTTACTTTCACTTCTTGGATCTATACTCCAGTAGTGGAGTTGCTGGATCACTTGTTGACACTAGTTTTTGAGGAAATGCTCTACTTTTCCAAAGTAGTTGTAAATCACAATAGTTTTTGAAGACAAATTTGTGACTGGCTTCTACAAATGGTTGTAATGACTCCTTTGTAAAAGTATAGTCCCTATTAAAAAGTTTTCTGATGTAAGTTGGTGTAGCCCCTATGGAAAACAGTGTGGAGTTTCCTCAGAAAACTAAAAACAGAACTACCATATGATCCAGCAATCCCAATACCACTCTTGGGCATATACTTAGATAATGTCACAGCACGCTAAATCGCTTTAGTTGTGTCTGACTCTGTGTGACCCTGCGGACTGTAGCCTGCCAGGCACCTCTGTCCAAGGGATTCTTCAGGCAAGAATACTGGAGTGGGTTGTCATTTCCTTCTCTAGGGGACCTTCCCGACTCAGGGATCAAACCTGCATCTCTTAAGTCTCCTGCGTTGACAGGTGGGTTCTTTACCACTAGCACCACCTGGGAAGCCCCACTGAGATAATACTATGATTCAAATAGATACATGTACCCCTATGTTCACAGTAGCAATATTCACAATAGCCAAGACATGGAAACAACCCAAATATCCATCCATAGATGAATGGATAAAGAAGATGTGGTACATATATACAATGGAATACTACTCAGCCATAAAAAAGAACTAAACAATGTCATTTGCAGTCATATGGATTCAAATAGAGATTATCATACTACGTGAAGTCAGAAAGAGAAAGACAAATACCATACAGTACCACTTATATGTGCAATCTGAAACATGGCACTAACTACAAGATAGAAACAGACTCACAGAGAACAAACTTGTGTTTGCCAAGAGGAATGGATGGACTGGGGGTTTGAAAGTATCATATATAGGATGGATAGACCCAAGGTCCTACTGTAGAGCACAGGGAACCATATTCAATGTCCTGTGGTAAACAATAATGGAAAAGAAAATTTTAAAAAATATAAAAATAATTCCCTGGACTGGAGTGAGGGTGGGATTATGTTACTCTAGTTCTTTAGGAACCAGAATATTTCTAATAGTTCTAATTTCACTTTTTCTTTGCCTCTAAATAATAAAATACATTTTATTAGTTGTATTCTCTGGGAGGTAAAAAGAATAGGAGTTTGATAGAAAAACTGTGTAGAAAGTTCTGTCTTATCTCTCTTGTGACATTGGCATCTAACAGATTTCCTAGAAATGATGGGACTAGTTTATCACACCATGACCAAAAATTAAACTGAGAAAAATTTCTGTAGCAGTGTAAGTTTTAACTTCTAATTATCAATGAAAACCTGACAGCAACAGTCTTCAAGAATTGATATCATTAACTGTGCTTTTTCCCTGCCACTCATATGATAATTATCTGGATTACTTTATATTTTGTCTTCTCCAGATTTCTTTCCTATAGTCTATTTCTGCATAAATATTTAATACAGTTAACTAGGGTGATGAAAACCTGAGTGTCTTCTGGAAGTTGAACCCAAACAGCGAGGGGTAATGGATGTTTGGGTTGGATTTTATTCTCTTTGCCAATTTAGTGTTTCTGAGTATAGATACTGTCAAAATTCAAAGATACTACAAAAATGAAAAGCAGGTACTGTGGAAATGAGAGTGTATTTGAACTAAACCCTTAACAGAGAGATTGATTTGGGAAGCTTTGGTTCCTTAATAATATGATTTTTAACTCAACTATTTCATCACAGAGAGATGACAGTACGGTGATATTCTAGGTTTCAAAAAATATCTCCAAGTTAAGCTTTTCCAGGAAGAAAGGCTGGAAAAAATGACATTGGGTACAAGGATTGATGGCAAATTACGATTTGTCAGGGGAGGATATCATAAAAGACCTCTTTCATCCATTCTTGCCTACTAGTCATTAGGGCTAGTAGATCTGGGGTCCAGTTCTGGAGCATGTTTATTTTCATTGTTTTTAAATAGGACCACATTTGGTGTTTCACTAACAATAGTGCTTACATCACATGTGACATGAAATGGAACTAGAGTTTATAAACTCAAATGCTACATGCTATCAAGGTTTTTCACTGCTGTACATTGAATTTGCATGATTTTGCTCCCCATGTTCAAACACACGTGTTCACAATAGTTTGAGAATTTTCTCGAAATAAAACACCTACCTATTAATTTGAAGTTTCTTTGAAGCTGCTTCTTTCAAAACAAAGAGAATAAAATCTAGAGTAGTTTCTCTTTAACACTATCTTTTTAAGGTGTAAAGTCCTAGAAGGAAGAGCCTGCATGTGAAATCCATCACAAATCTTCCACCATGGGTGTAATGTGGGCAGTGGAGAATTTAGTAACTTCCATAAAGGAAAACTGGAGTCATTTTTTTAAACATGAATCTTGTGTATAATTTCATGTCTGGCAGCACGGGCCAGGGAAATACATAACATTATAAATAATGGACTTGTAAGCCTCTCCTTAACAATGTCAGGTACACATTTATAGGGCTTCATGGCTATGGTACAATCAGAGCGGCCGGCACCACTGAAATCACTCCAGAAGCTTCTGCTGATCCATCTATTCATCATATACTCTTCATATGAGCCCCAGTCATTCCTGGTAATAGTCTCTCTAAGACTCACACCCCTAGAGTTCTTAACCTCAGCATTTATTCCTTCTTCTGCCACCCCGGGTGCTATTTTTATCCCCTTCTTGGTTCCTAGGATGTAAGAAGCCCCCATCTTTAAACACCACTGCTTTCCCAGTGTTTTCTCTCTGCCTGTCCCTCACCAACCAACTTGTTATACTTTTACCCTCTTGATAAAACAAAAACACCCTCTGCCAAAACTCTTCTTTTTTCTCCTCTTTTTCTCATTATATATATTTTCAAAATTAAGTTTTTGTTTATTTATTTAGGATGTACCAGGTCTTAGTCGAAGAAAGTGGGATCATGCAGGCAGCATGTGTCAGATCCAGTTCCCTGACCAGGGATTGAACTTGGGCCCCCTGCATTGGGAGCATGGAGTCTTAGCCACTGGACCACCAGAGGAGTCCTTTCTCACTTAAATATTTTAATGTATTTCGTAGCATCATATCGAAGTTCTCAGTCCTCTACTAAGAGGGCAGGTGGGTTCTAGCCCTGACCTTGAACAAGGCACTTTTCTGTCTGCTTTCTTATCTGTAATCAGAGGAGAAATTGATCCTACCATGTAGACTATTCTAAAATTTAAGATAACAGTCCTTAGAGTAGCAGAAGTGGCCTCAGGAAACATCTATTACTGTTATTATTATTATCATTATTAATGTTTGCCTTCATTTCAAATGACACTTGGAGGCTCTTCCCATCTGAGTACGCAACTTTTTTTTTTTTCCTCTCAGAATTCAGGATAAAGTTAAAGCAGTGCAAAGAGCAGTCACCACAGAGTAATACTTACACTGTATCCAGTGGTAAATGCCCTCCGCACTGTTTCCTACACTGACTCACAAGTATTCACGAAGCCTATTTGTTATATCAAGTGCCTGGGCCAGAGCTCATGTTAGTTGTTCAATTTTGTCTGGCTCTTTGCCACTCCATGGACAGTAGCCTGCCAAGCACCTCTGTCCACGTGGTTCCCTGAATACTGGAGTGGGTTCTCATTTCCTTTTCCAGGGAATCTTCCCCACCCAGGGATCAAACCCTGGTCTCCTGCACTGCGGGAAGATTCTTTCCTATTTGAACCACCAGAGAAGCCTATCTGGAAGCCTATCAAATGCCTGGGCCAGTGCTCACATCATCACTCCCATTTTAAAGATGAGAAGCCTCAGGCCCAAGAATAGGAAACAATGAAGGAATAAACTGATGTCAAACATCGTACTAAATGCCACCTAATTGTATGCTTTACAGTAGTAAATGTTATGTATATTTTACCACAACTTAAAAACTCATTTGGGAGGGAAAAAGAAAAAAGAAAGAAACTCAACGTTGTCCGTATTCAGGATGCTGATCCAAATTCTATTCTTGCCATCAAACTGCCAGTGCCCTCCCCCTGGCTTGCTGTCCTTGCAGGAAACTCAAAATAGCTTCTAGGGCCTCCAAGTTCCAGACTTTGTCACGGAGAACTGGGATCTGGGGTAAATGCAACTGCTTCCTTTCTCCCTGGGTGCTCTAGTTCCTAATCCTTCAGACTCAGCTGAACTAGAAAGAGAAAAGAGAAACCTCTCCTTCCAGAATACCTGGAGAATACAACAGACTTGCGCAGAGGAACTGGGTTCTTAGCTCAGCAGCCGAGCGGATTCTCAGGCTGCAAGTCTTCCGACTGCTCATGCGACGGCCCAGCGTCTAGAACTTGAGCTCAAATAGCCTGGAGGCGGGCGGGGCGGGGCCAAGGCCGAAGGCGGGGCCTGGCAGGAACCTGCTGGGCGTGGCTGAGTCTGGAGCGCGGCCCCGCAGGGGCCCCTTGCGAGTAATCTAAGGCCGGGGGCGTGGCCTAGGGTAGGTGGGCGCGGTCAGGGCCGGAGGGCGGGGAGAAGACGAGACCCGAGGGTGAAGTGGGCGGGGATTGGGGACAAGTCGAAGACCCGGGAAGTTGGCCCTGCAGAGGGTCCCCAGGGAGAAGGCGGCGCGCAGCGAGTGGAGGGAAGGCGCCCGGAAACCGGAGCGGGCGCGGGAGCTGAGGGCCCGGTAGGAAGGGTGCGGTCGCTGCAGAGCTGGGCGCGTGAACTCCTGCAGGGACCGCGGCGGAGGTCCCGCCTGGGGCTTTGACTTCTTGCTGCCTTTCTCCTGGCGCTCTGGGGGAAGCTGCAAAGACGGGGAATCTTGAGGCTGCGGGAGGCCTGGGAGGCTGGTCTAGGCTTGCCGGTGGCTTGTTGCCCCGAAGTCCGGTGATGGTGGTTTAGTCGCTAAGTCGTGTTCGACTCTTTGAATCCCATGGACTGTATGTAACCTGCCAGGCTTCTGTGCCTATCGGACTCTCCAGGCAAGAATACTGGAGTTCCCATTTCCTTCTTCAGTCCCGAAGTCTAAAGTCCTGCAAAGTCGAGCTTGAAACCCGAGATTCAGAGTCCCGCGCAGAGCGAGGCCGAGGGCCCTCAGTAGCTCCAGCTCAGGGTGCTCTGGGATCATAGTTGGGCAGCTGTGCTGGCATCGGGGTCATCTATTCCACGCTTGTTCTCCTTTATAAGCTTTGAAATCATACCTCTAAGCTTTGGGCCTCAGCCTGCCGCTTTATTTTACTGTCGTGGTCTTTCCATCGTAAAGATACTCCAAATACACTAAAGTGCGGATACGATCGTGGTATTTACAGCCGATGTGATATTTTGAAGACGCCTCAGGTGCAGTGACACCTGAGGTGGGGGGACGTTTAGAGAACTTCCTCCATGTGTAGACACACGAGTCTATTCGTCCTTAAATTACCTCTCCAGTGGAGAAAACTGACAAGCATTGACTCCTATCCTAAAAGATCTGTCACGTTCACTGTCATATAGAATGAGCATCAGTAAGAAAAAAGCCCTAAGAAGTAGAACTCCTCCTTGGCCAGTTACATTATATTTTACATTGGCAGGAGGGGTGTACAGCTCTTATCCTGAAGGCCTGATGTAATTCCAGAAATAACCAAGCCCTTTTGAAAAGAAATCTCAGTGCAAGAGGCAAAGAAAAAGAGATCAGACAGCTGGCTGACTGTTGATAGCAAAATAGCAACTTAATTTTAAAAAGGATAAGAGTTCTACTTTATGAAATTCTGTGTTCATTTGTGGAGGCTAGATGCTGCTTCACTGTTATTAAAGTGACTAAAATATATATAATTTAGATTTTTTAAAAATAAATATTCTGTTGTTGTTCAGTCAATAAGTCATATCCAATTCTGCGATCCCATGGACTACAGCATGCCAGGTTTCCCTGTCCTCCATTATCTCCTGGTGTTTGCCCAGATTCATGTCCATTAAGCTGGTGATGCTATCCAACCATCTCATCATCTGCTACTCTCTTCTCCTTTGGCCTTCAGTCTTTCCCAACATCAGGGTCTTTTCCAGTGAGCTGGTCACTCAGGTGGCCAAAGTATTGGAGCGTCAGCTTCAGCATCAGTCCTTCCAATGAATATTCAGAGTTGACTTCCTTTAGGATTCACTGGCTTGATCTTCTTATACACTTTGCAGTGCACATAGTTAAAATTTGACCCAGATAGGAGCAAAGAACAACAGATCATTTAGAGTCTTGAAAACTCTATCCCTATGTATTTAATGCCTTCTTAGTCTTGTGCTTGGCCCTAACATCCTTGGTATTATAGTAGGTAGTGGACCCCTATGTAAGGCTTGTTAAAAGTTGCTCTGAGTTAAGCCTGAAGACAAAATAATGAACTACAGAGAATGGGAGGAGCTTCTGAACCTTGGAAGATATCCATTCTTGTTACCATATGCTTTAAAGTGTTACTATATGAGGAATCCTTCTTCTACATGTCTTAAATACCCCAGTGAACCAAACAGTAACACTGCTGAGAAGTCCTTAAGCTGTGTACTGCCTATGAACATCACAGTTAACAGGAAAACCTGAGTTGCTTGTTGAATATGTTTTTCATATACTGAACATGGCATCGTTCTGTTTCTCAGTGGTTCGTATTTTTCTAAAAATGTTTCATTTAAAAAAAGCCTTCTCATTCATAGACATTCCTCCCTCACTTAAAAAAAAAAAAAGGAAGAAGAAGAAAAATAAAATATCTGCTCCCACTTAGTCATCTGGCATAAACTGGCTCTGTGGTTCTGATGACCTGTTTCATGAAACCATTATCTGAGTACAACTGTCTCTGCCTGCTCAGCATGGGAGTCCTAAGTGTTATCTATTTCTCTGTCCCCTTCCAATGAGGCATGGCCATGGAGTTGCTTTGGTTAATTAAATATAAGTGGAGTGACCTGTGTCACTCCCAGGTGGAAGCTTTAAAAGTCAATGAGAGGCATACCCTACTTTGTTTCCCTCTGTCAGAGTGACCACCGGTTTTCTAGACAGTGGCTGTTCTGTCTGCCTGGAACATAGAATGAAGACAACCAGCAGGGTCCCCATCACTCTGTGTTAAACACAGTGTGAGCCAGAAATCAGCTTCTGTTGGGTTTAGGTCCCAGGGTTTGGGGATTTGTTTGTTAAAGCAACATAACCTAGCCTATCCTGACTAATACACTCAGGTAAGGGCTGAGCCACATGCCTTCAGGGATTACTGGTTTCCAGCTTATCAGATATCTTGGGAGCCTAAAAGAGGGAAGGTTCTGTAAGAAGTGTGCTACTGTGACCAGTGTTCCTTTAATAATTAGATGAGATAGCAGGTAGACTTGTTTCCAGAACACTTAAGTCAACTTTGTGATTTTAATCAGAGGTTATGAAAATGGCATTTAGATGTTTAATCACATTCCCTAAGGGCAGCAAATGTTAAAGTGTAAAGTACATAAAGGTTCAATGTCCATAAGGGATAGGAATTAAGGCTGTCATTTTCATTTTGAAAAATGCAATTTATATATAAATATATTTATATCTATAGATACAGATATATTTATAAATACATAAAATATAAATATATTTTATATACATAAAATATAAATATATTTTATATACTTAAAATATAGAATATAGAATATATATTTATAAAATATAGACATATTTTATATATTTATAAAATATAAATATATTTTTCTATAAATTAAAATTTCAGCATTCTTCCCAAGTTTTCCAATATAAAGGAAGGTTCACAGATTCATTGTTAAGAGACAGTTCTTTCCAAATAGTTCTTTCCATAGTTATATCAATGGATGCATTGCAGAAATTATTTTGTCACCAAGGGACACTTGAAATGAATCATCCATACTTACCATTGACTACTTTCTAATTTTTTTTAAAGCAGCCTCAGACAATACTTTAAATATCATTTCCTTGCTTCCTTATTTCGGATCTAAGAGGATCAGACCTAGATTTTGCTCTCCCCATGCAGAAAGCAATGTGTTCCCTCTTTTCCTCTGACTTAAACAGAAGTGAAGCAGGGAGCATTTTGCTTAGGGCAGAGCCATGCTGCCTTCTTAGGGATGTTGGCTATAAATCCAGGCTCCCTAGAGGTTAACAATCAAAGTTCTCCCCGTCTCTTACTCAGACGAATGATATGATGATGATAAATTGCTTGGACATGACTGCCCTGAGCACTGGTGTGATGAATTATGTTGTTCAGGGCATGACCGAAGATCCTCCATTGTCAGTCGGCCACACTGAATATTGGCAGTTTTCATAAGTAGCTTTCTGCCAATTTTGGTCTCTGTTTTGCATATTAAATTCTCTGTTCTCACTGATCATGGATTTTAGTTCTTAATCGTCTCTGTCTTCCTCTGAATTCACTTAGTGAATCAACCTTTTGCTTTTTCTGTTCCCTATTCACTAAAGGGCTGGTCTGTGTCTCACAGTTGTGTTCAGTAAACACTGAGTCTTTCTTCGCAGAAACTGTTAAAATAATAATTATTATTCCTTTCCACTAAATCCAGAGTAATGACAGCTTATCTTGCAATGGCTTAATTGGGTAATTATTTAGTGTTTGAAAAACACTTTGAAGACTCTATTGGTAAATATTATTATGAATTTAATGCTCCGTGTGCAATTGAAAGTCCACTACAACCACAAAATCCTTAGTATTTTTGTGTACCAAAAAAGGTGTTTTTCTTAATATTGCTTACTGTTTTCAAACTTGTATATTATTGATTTTTGAAATATTTAAAATATTTCCTTTCATACAATCTCAAAATTATCATGTTTATTCTGTCACATTTCTGGTCTCATCTACTACATTCCTTATGTCTCTGAAAAGTTAGATGACATATGAGATATTCTTGGTCTGTGAAAGTTTGTAGGAAATATGAAGTGGATTCCCTGGTTCAGGGATATTTCACATTATATAGCTGCCACATCTGTTGTGTGTGGTATCTGCTTAACTTTTCAGCAAGCTTTTCTATTAAGCCCTGACAAATAACTGCAATAATGATTTATTTACTCTCAGTCTATACACTGAGCTGTCACCTCATTGGCATCAACATTTGTCAAAAAGGATTAGATTATATTGCATATGCCTGGCCAGACTCTTGACAAATTTTCTACTCACTTGATAGACCCAGAGCCCCCTGGTGTAATTAAAGGCCACTTCCATGGCTTGGACTACACGACCTCTATTACTGACTGTATTGGTTTGCTAGGGCTGCATAACAAAATATCACAGGCTGGGTGACTTAAACAAAAGAAATTGATTTTTTCATTTTTCTGGAGGCTAGAAGTCCGAGATCAAGGTTGTAGGTAGATTTGGTTTCTTTTTTTTTTTTTTAGTAAGCATCTACTTTACTGAGAACATAGAAAATATCCTGAGATTTTATTTTATTTTATTTTTTTTCCTCCCTTTTATTGTTTTTGTCATACAATGCCATGATATCACCATGGGTTTACATATGCTCCCCCTCCAGAAACCCCTCCCTACCCCCTCCTTCCTCCCTCCCCCCCGGGAAATCTCGATGCACCAGCCCCGAGAATCAATCCTGGGCTGGCGATTGATTAGACATATGATAATTAACATGTTTCAATGCCATTCTCCCATATCATTGGTTTCTTTTGAAGTTTCTCTTTTGGGCTTGTTCATTACCCCCTCCTCCCTGTATCGTCACATGGTCTTCTCTCTGTGTCCTAATCTTTTCTTCCAACTACATGAACTAGATTAAGACCTACCGTAACAAACTCTTTTTAACATGGTTTTTAATATACCTCTTTTTAAGACCCTATATTCAAATACTGTCACAACCTGAGATAGTAGGGGTTAGCACTTGAACCTAGGAATGTTCAGAGGGGGTACAATTCAGCCTATCAGACTAGCCTACAGTAATAATGGTCTCTGTGTGTTCTTGTGTGCTTAGTCGCTCAGTTATGTCCAACTCTTTGTGATCCCATGGACTGTAGCCTGCGAGGCTCCTCTGTCCATGGAATTTTCCAGGCAAGAATACTGGAGTGGGTAGCCATTCCCTTCTCCAGGGGGTCTTCTTGACCCAGGGATCAGACTTGGGTCTCCTGCATTGCAGGTGGATTCTTTACTGTCTGAGCCTCCAGGGAAACCCAATGGTCTCTAGAAACTACCATTTTTGGAGGGTTTGAAAAAAATTATCAAATTTGAGCAATCAAGTGGTAACTACAAATTTCTGGAGAGTCTACTCAGTTCAGGAACCTCTTAACGTTACTTGGAGGAGAGCTTTATATTTGTGGCTTAAAAGATTGAACTGATGAAAATCAAAGCAACATGATTAGATGAATTCTACATAGTGTATTAAGCTGTTAACCATAAAATGCATGTAAGCAAGTATATCTTGCTGTCTGAACTATCACCATCCAGATATTTGTCATGACAACTAGCACATATTTTTTACCTAAAATATCCTCTCTGAATCAAAAACATATCTTGATTAATCTTCATACTTATGCCATCAAGAAGGGTAACAGGATATAAAATATACTTTGGTCCTATCACACATCTTTTCCCTAGAGGGTGACATCTTGTGCTCCTGCTGTAAGATGTGTTCTGAATCTCTGCCTCCTTATTATCAGCTGAAAATGTCCATAAAAGCAGAAGAGTCTCTGAAGAAAGATGATGAACCAAGAGGAAGTTAGATAAGCTCTTATATTTGAAGAAACGTTGGGAACGTGAAAACCTCAAAGATGTCGATGTGCCCTGTCTGCATCAACCATGCATACCAGAGCTGATACTGGAAAACTTCACCATATTCAGCTTCAGAAGAGAATAGTAGTTTTTTGTTTTTTTTGTTTTTTTAAAAACCTCTCTTTTAAAATGCCTTTTATAGTAAACGGATAGCCAGAAATCCTTAGAGGATTGTTATGTGGGTTTATAAGAGTATGTTAGTAATATTTGGGATAATTGGTTGAATGGTTTTGCATGAGCTGTGAAATATTATTTTTCTCTTTAAAAACTGTAGTTGGAATTACTGTTGAAGCTGCGTGATGATACACAGGGGGTCATTACAGTGTTCTTGCTACATTTGTAAACTTTTAAAATGTCCATATTAATAAGTTCAAATAAGAGAATTATTTCTTCAAAGATGAAATGAATTATGTATATAATTATATAATCATATAATCATATGAATATATAATTCATTTCTTCTTAATAATTATATATACATCTCTCTCCTGTAATGTAAAATTTGATACCATCACATTTAGAGGGACAGATTAAATTTGAACAGTAAGCTAAGCATGTTTACATAAGAGAATACACACATAGGTAGAATGTGGTTTTCACTACCAGTCGTTCCATAGAAAAGTACTGTTGAAACCTTTACCCAGGAAAGGCTATATGGACATCTTTGCTAGTTTTGGCCTAGATTATTTGACTCATGTTCTTATTTATCACTCCCTGGTCTCTGGCACGTCTGTCGTTTCATGAGTCAGTGCTTTTCTACAAGTTATAGAGTTTCTCAGGCTGTCGTGTCTCCAAGTTCAGTTTTTTAACCTCAGAGCCTCCATTTGCCACTCCTCAAACTCACACAACACAGGAGTCTCAGAAGGGGCCACTTGCCTGCAGTGCAGATCTAAGGCCTAACACTGACTCCCTTTGGCTTCTGTGTTCTTTTGAACTTGCCCCAGTATCAACCAGGCAAGAATAGTTTCCAAGTATTCTTCTTTCTCCTGTGGAACTAAATATCTGGGAGCAGCTGAGTGCATAAGTAGTGAAGATTCTGCTGTTTTAAGTACAGACATGACGGAGACTTTGACCTTACAGTCGTATCTGCCCTGCTACGTGTCCAGGGAGATAGAAGATTCCAGCAGATCCAGTTGCGGTGTCCCTTTCTGACCTTCTTCATTCCTCCCAGGTATTGCCTTTTTAACTTTTTGTCTATCAGAGTATTTCAGTGGAAAAATTAAAATATGTCAAGCTAAGAGATTCAAGTTTAAACAGTCTCCGTGCAGATTCTACATTAATTCTATATATTCTTGCCTACTAGATGTCATTTAATTGTTAGATTTAAAATATATACAAGAATATATACAGTTTCTAGCATTATGGATATTTCATGGGCCTTTGCAATTAAGTATTCTTGCCACAGTGAGGTCAAAATGATTAGTTTCTGAATTATTTTGCTTTTAAAAATCAGAATTGCAACTTCTTAATGTGGAGTTTTCATAAGGCATTGTGTAAGGATATTATGTTATCTGATGAAGCCATTTCCATTTACTTATTTTTACTTTTGTTTTTAGTAATACTTTGGCTAAAATAAGTTTTCGTTAAGAAAAGTGAAAGTGTTAGTCACTCAGTCACATCTGACTCTTCGCTACCCCCTGGACTGTAGCTTGCTAGGCTCCTCTCTTCATGGGATTCTCCAGGCAAGAACACTGGAGTGGATATACATTCCCTTCTCCAGGGGATCTTCCCAACCCAGGGGTCGAACCCAGGTCTCCCGACTGCAGGCAGATTCTTTACTGTCTGAGCCACCAGGGAAGCCCGAGTTTTTGTGAATTATTCCTATATAATGTGGTGATTTTACAACACTGTCACTAAAGGAGAGTTTATGTATATCTTGTTTCTCTAAAAAGAGTGATGCATTAAAACTTTAGAGTTTTATTCTATAAAAATTGGAAAGCTTACTAAGTAGCTGTACTATGTCTGACTACAATGTCTTGATCTATATTTTTTTATACTATATAATATCACATTTATATTTTTATATCCACATCATTTAAAATAATGTCAATTATAGGATCAGTGAGAAGGTCTGAGAATTAAAACTGGATAATAACTTTCTCTGACTAATTAGAAGTCAAGATTCTACTTCTGATGTGTTGTGGGGATGTTACCTCCAGAACAGGAGTTAGTTCCTTCATAGGCCAGAAAAATTAAATGTGTTATAAGACATTCCAGAGATGTTAAATGACATTTTAAAAATTCATTTATTTTCAATTGGAGGATAATTGCTTTAAGTATTGTGCTGGTTTCCACCATACGTCAACAGGAATCAGCCATAGGTATACATATGTCCCTTCCCTCTAGAACCTCCCTTCCACCCCATCCCATACATCTAGGTTATCACAGAGTACCTGATTTGAACTCTCTGTGTATAATGTGCATCAGAGTGAATGAGAAAATTCATCATTCACTGGTATTCGTCAAATTTGATTCACTTTAAGAGTCCTGGCCCAGCAAGGACCTAATGTACAGCACAAGGAACTACGCTTAATGTTATGTGGCAGCCTGGATGGGAGAGGGTTTGGGGGAGATGGATCCATGTATCTGTATGGCTGAATCCCTTCACTGTTCACCTGAAACCATCACAACATTGTTAATTGGCTACACTCCAATACAAAATAAAAGATTTAATAAAAAAAAAAGTTAAAAAACTAAGAGTGTTTGCTATGTCTATGTACTACCTTCACTACTAGTGACAGTATTTTTCTTTAAACCAACCCATTGTTTTTCTTGGGCCTCATCCTAAGCAAGAACGTCTGAAATCACAGGCTTGCAGTGTTTATTACTTTCTCCCCTAACATATATTAAAATAAGTAAATTCTTTTTTAAAACATTTTTAAATGTCCATATATCACCTAAAATCAATTTGAACACCAGTGGAGTATATATCACACTTTCTGAAAACACTGACAAAAAACAAGCAAATTGACTTCTACTTATCTCACTGCCTACTAAAAGGTAAAATAATTCTTAGTTGAAAAGTTGGCACACAGTCATTTTCAGAATAGTTTCTGCACCTGTACTGTGATGATTAGAAACTCTGAAAACAATAGAAAATGTAATTACCTATGTATGCATATGTATCAGTATACACATATACTTAGATCATTTTAGCTGGTACTTGGGAAAGAGCCAAAAGTTTTCAGTTGCTTAGACCAGTGGTCCCCAACCTTTTTGGCACCAGGGACTGGTTTCATGGAAGACAATTTTTCCATGGACCCATGATGGAGGTGGGGTGGGGTGAGGTGGGGGATGGTTTCAGGATGATTCACTTACAGTAGGGTTCATGCTCCTATGAGAGTCTAATGCTGCCCCGATCTAACAGGAGGCAGAGCTCAGGTGGTAATGTGAGTGATGGGGAATGGCTGTGAAGCTTTGCTTGCTCACCTACCTCTCACCTCCTGCTGTGCAGCCCAGTTCTTAACTAGGGGTCCCAGTTTAGATAGTCAACATAATTTATTTGAGGGCTAATCACCACCATTATTTTATACTAGTGCCTCTATTTTACTCTTAGTCATAAGCAGTATAAAGGAGAGCAAAGTATTTTTCTTTCATTTGCTAGTAATAATATGAAGTGGAAACAGTGGCTGACTTTATTTTTCTGGGCTCCAAAATCACTGCAGATGGTGATTGCAGCCATGAAATTAAATTACTCCTTAGAAGGAAAGTTATGACCAACCTAGACAGCATATTAAAAAGCAGAGACATTACTTTGCCGACAAAGGTCCGTCTAGTTAAGGCTATGGTTTTTCCAGTGGTCATATATGGATGTGAGAGCTGGATTATAAAGAAAGCTGAGCACAGAAGAATTGATGCTTTTGAATTGTGGTGTTGGAGAAAATTCTTGAGAGTCCCTTGGACTGCAAGAAGATCCAACCAGTCCATACTAAAGGAGATCAGTCCTGGGTGTTCATTGGAAGGACTGACATTGAAGCTGAAACTCCAATACTTTGGCCACCTCATGCGAAGAGCAGACTCATTGGAAAAGACCCTGATGCTGGGAAGGATTGGGGGCAGGAGGAAAAGGGGATGACAGAGGACGAGATGGCTGGATGGCATCCCCAACTCAGTGGACATGGGTTTGGGTAGACTCTGGGAGTTGGTGATGGACAGGGAGGCCTGGTGTGCTGTGGTTCATGGGGTCGCAGGGAGTAAGACATGACTGAGCGACTGAACTGAACTGAATATGAAGTTAACAGTTAATACTGTAATATAGTTTGTTATAGGATGGTTTGCCTTGGTGGAAAATCATAGAAAGAACTGGAAAGATCAATAGTTTTATGTTCCTTGCATAGCAACGTTTTGCCTGATTTTCTACTACATTTATATCCGCATTTGTTTAACATCTAAACACAGTGAACTCTTGGAGGGGCGGCTATAAAACCAGTTTACAGGTATTTGAATGCTACTTCAACATAGAATCAGAGAAGCTGTTTCTGGAAAGAATGTTGGAAATCACCTCGCTTATTCCTTTGTCTTATTGAGAAAACAGGCCCACAGACTACGTGATTTACCCAAAGACACACTCTGAGCAAGTCAACTTTTTTTTTTTTTTTTTGTAATATGGATGTAGTTTGTAAATTTCTAGCTTTTCTTCCTCTTTGGGAAATAGCGATATTTTCACAAAGTAGTATGCTGTCTCACCTGTATGTATTCTTCCATGTTTGGAATACAGCACGTTAACATTAACTTTTGATGGCACTTAAAATATTATATAGTTTCTAGCTTTTTTTTTAAATCAATATATAGTTGATTTACAGTGTTGTGTTACTTTCTGCTGTACAGCCAAGTGAATCAGTTATACATGTATATAAATTCTTTCTCATATTCTCTATTATGGTTTATCCCAGGACATTGAATATAGTTTTCTGTGCTATACAGTAGGATCTTATTATCCACCCATTCTATTCGCAACAGTTGGCATCTGTTAATCCGAAAGTCCTAGTCCATCCACCTGCCACATCCCCTGCCCCTTGGCTGCCACAGGTCTGTTCTCTGTGTCTGTGAGTGGCTTCTGCTTCACAGATATGTTCATAGTAAGATTCCACATATAAGTGATATCATAGAGCTTCTAACTTTTGTTTGTATCAAGAGATTAACCTATTGCCTATTATCATGAATGATGTCTATTGCCCTCAATACATTTGAGCAAGAGAGGGAAACTGGTATTTTTTAAGCAGCATCAAGATCTCAATATATTTCCCATGATAAATAAAATTTCTGTTCTTATGGTTAGTGTTTTTGGATTCACATCTCCCTGAGTTTCTGATTTTTTAATCTCAGTATGTCCAACAATAAAATAATAGAAAACTTATAACCAAAGGTAATCAGAGTAATTTTCAATATGAATTCATAATGAAAAGTATATGACATGAGTTACTCTGAAGAATAGCCTGAGACGTGAGAGTTGAATGTCATGTGATGCCCACATAAGAACTCAAGGAAGACCAGGGTATTGAGGGCTATAGACTTTACCTATGAAATTAAAAATCACTTCTAAATGAAGGATAGCTAATTTCGTTTATGTAATAATATTGCTCCACAGCCTGTCAGTAAAAGCAGCTTTGAACACTTAGAAAGCACATCTGTATCTCATTGCGCTCCAATTTTAAAAGTGTCATTAGTTCTTTTGGGAAACTGTGCTATGGCATAGTTCTGAGACTTTCCAGGCACATATAACTTGAGAAAGGCAAAATTAGTGACCATGAGCCCTCTGAATGCTGATATTTGCCATCACTAAGAAAATGGGCAATCTTTAATAATGTAAGAGACACAGCCAGTTGGTAATTCCTCTGCCGTTAATGTGACCGGAGAGTCTGTATTCCACATCTGGCCCCTGAGTTTTCAGACCCACAGCAGCTCTGAAGCCTGTGTGTTCTCTCCAGCCATGATAATGAACTCCTCCATCCATCAGCATCTCTAGAACGCCTGCCACAGGCCTGTCACCATGCTCAATGCTGGCTGTGACCTGATTCTCACTGAACATTGAGCAGAGAGGAGGATTCCTTGAGAGTTAGGATAATCCGTTTGCAATTCCCCCACAGTGTCTCCAGAGAAGATCAGAGGCTCCTCCAGTGAACACAGTGCCCTGCCAGGCTCTGCATCACATGCCCTTTGTCACTGACACACATGGTCAGTTTACCCCGTGCCTTCAAACCAAGGAGAGTGTCAGGGCCTGGGCGGTGCTTTTCTGAGCCTTGATGTGGTGCTCAGGGAGACCATCTCTGCTCATCCCTCTATTAGTGGGAAAGATCAAGGTCCAGCTTCCATGCTCTGCTCAGATCCCAGCAGAGGAGCGGTTTCATGCATGCCCACAGCCTCTTTTTGCTTCATCGTTGGGTGGGGCTGGGGCTGTGAAACCTATTAGTGTCTTTGGTGGCTTTCCTTCTTCCTGGGGTTACCGGCTACAAAGATGCCAGCTGGACTGTAAGGAAGGTTGATAACCTGGCCTCCATCCCTGCCGTACAGTCTTTGTCTGACCCTTTATTAACTGGCGAACCTTTTCTTTTCAGGAGCACCTTGAATGGTTGTTCTCATAGGTATCTAACACGACTTACTTCAAAATGTAGCATACAGGGCCTTCAGTAGTTCAGACTTCACCTTCCAATGTAGGAGGTGCGTGTTAAGATCCCACATGCCTCATGGCCAGAAAAAAATCAAAACATAAAACAGAAAGCAATATTGTAACTTTGGGTTTCCCTAGGGGCTCAGCTGATAAAGAATATTGTAACAAATTCAATAAAGACTTTAAAATGGGCCACATTAAAAAAATTCTTTTAAAAATTAGCATAAGAGTATTGAAGCTGCATGTAATTGGTCATAAACCCGACAAATTACAAAGTCCTTAAAGACAGGGACAACGTCTCCTTTTCCTTTCTGTACCACAGAGAGGGAACTGACCTTTCTTACCGTTGGGTGAATCCTGAACAAACACAAAGAAACAACGAAAACAAAAACCTCACCTCCTGTGAAAGGAAATTTCTTCAATTAAAGGTCTCAAGGCCAACCTTACTGTAAAATGCACTGACCTTTGAGAAGTGAAATGCTTTACTGCTAAGCATCACTTTTTTAAAAAATATTTTTTAAGCTTTCATATCACAGCGACAGGGCTCCATCACAATTAATCTTATATGGCAATGTAGTGACAATGAGATGATTTCTCTGGAGAATCTATGCTAATACTATTAAAATGCTCTTACAATGTCAAAATGATTGCAGTGGAAGCATGTGGGGACTGTGCTTATATGATTATGATATTCTAGTGATGGGTGATTACCATAGGAAACTAGTAATTCAACTCTGCAGGGACTTGCATTATGAAGCCATTATAACATGAGATTATAATGACACAATAACTTGGATGCACATTCGTGTTGTGAAAACGAAAAGCTAATTTGAATGCAAGTAGTGTTTCCATTAAGTTGTAATTAAACACTGAAAGCAATGCTTGTTTAAATTTAAGACGGAGACATACAAGCCAGAAATGAAAGTGGTGGGAAGGAATGCATGCCAAGTAGAGGTTTAGGAATGGTTAGAACTATTTACAGTGCTGCCCTTTCGTACCTCTCAGGATGAAAGCTCACCTTGAAGTGGCCTCCCGAGACTTTCTCCCCCTCTGCTGGCCTCCTAAAGAAACGAAGAACCACATCAGGACCCAAGAACCCTGGAAGCAACTCCCATTTCTATCACTGCTGCCATTTAACATTTGAAGCCTTCTGGTTTTATTCTGAAGTGGGCATGAGAGTACCTTCCCTCCCTCAACACAAGAAACTAAAGCAATTTTTTTGCCATTTAAAAATAATCTTTTAAAAAATATGATACAATTAATCCACACTCAAAATCTGACAAAACAGATAAGCACAAAGGAGAAAAAGAAAAACAACAAAAAATTCTACCCTTATAGCAGCTATATGCCAATAAAAATTAAAAAAAAAAGAAAACTTACTGTATAGCTCAGGGATCTCTACTCAATATTCTGTAATGACCTGTATGGGGATAGAATCTAAAAAAGAGTGGATATATGTATTTGTATAACTGACTCACCTGGCTGTACACCTGAAACTAATACAACATTGTAAATCAACTCTACTCCAATAGAAATTTAACTAAAAAAATTCTACCCATAGAAATAACCTCTATTAGCACCTTTGGGTATTTTATTTCTTTCAGACTATTTCCTATGCATAGTATATGCAATTTATCTCTCAAAATATGTTTGGTTTGTTTTTTTTTTTTTTCACAATACTGTAGAAACCTACTTATTCATTCTTCCCATCCCTCGAAGTTGCAAGATTTATTTCTTATCCAAGAGAATCTAGTTGATAAGTTTTTGTTTTCAAAAGGTCAGCTCAAACTGGACGATTTTACATGTCACCCAGGAAACTATATTTTGCTATTAGAGATTAGTATTTGGCAGGGTTTATGCTCTGCATATATCAGTTACAGGATAGTTCTACAGTAAAATTTTCAGATTCTTGGCAACACTACAAATGCTTCATTAACATTTATCTCTGTTTAGTAATGACTAGTGCATTTGATAAGTCACAGAGTTCTAATTTGTTCTTAATTGGTAATTTCTATATGGCTTAGGTCAACATAAAGACAGATTATGAAAAACTAGGAAAATTCAGGAGCTGCTGAACTTGTTAGATAAGCCCCCACATTAGCTTGTTCAGATGGCATAAGGGCACACAACAGCTAACATATACTCCCTCCTAGTGATGACTCAAAGAGGTTATTACTCTTTGGTTTAAATACAGTTGAGTTTTTTGTTATTAAGTATTTCATTCGCACTTAGAGATGCTGGATGCTTTATCGTCATTTTTATTACCACTACTTGCAACAACCAATTTAGGTAGATACATGTAAATTACTCCAGTCCTTATTTTTATAACTCGCACTTAATGATTTGCTTCGTGCCATCCAGTCCACAGCTGAGTTGGGATTAGACTTTCTGGTCCTGGATAATTGTGGCTTTTTCCTGAGGCCAGTGAGTGATGTTCCCTCTGAATGGCATTTCCACATTAATGGACACCAGGATAACTTATCGCTGTGTTTACAGTAAATATCTACGTGGTTGAATAATGGCAGCACTGGACTAAGGAGTCGGGAGACTGGGTTCTGGTCAAAGTTACCAGAAAAAGAAAAAGATTCAGTTTTTGCATCTGAAAATGAAGCCTTTGCTGGGACTTCCCTGGTGGTCCAGGGGCTAAGACTCAATGCTCTCAATGTGGAGGGGACTGGGTTCAATCCCTGGTCAGGGAACTAGATCCCAAATGCTTCAACTAAGAGTTTACATATCATGACTAAAGATCCTGCATGCCACAATTAAGGCTCAGCACAGCCAAATAAATTAATAAATATACAAAATATAATAAAAATTAAAATGAAGTCTTCAAATTAAGTAATCTTTGAAGTCCCTTCCAGCTCAAAAAGTTTGAGATCAAATAGTATGTAACAGTAATTGAAGCTTTCACATTTGAATTATAAATATTATGCATTTTAGTATCTAATCTTAATGTTTATTTTACCTGCTTCAAAGCCATTCATCTAAATGTAAAACCCTACCTTATTTAGATGCAGCTAATAATTTGTCATGTTTTAGCAGCCTTGTAATTTGAGTTCCAAAGTCTTTTCTATCTAGGAAATTGATGGAAATGATTAAAGTTGCAGATGTAAATCTAATGCAAAGAAGAGATTAAAATTATAGTGCTATGACATACACATACTTGTTAAAGTACAGTTAGAATTCAATGAAAGGAAATAGTGTGTTGAATAATCCTTAAAATATATGATTTTCTGTGAATTCTTAGAAAGCAAGTAACAGCAATGATTTGAGGTACCAAATTAAATTATAATACTAGACCAACTTTCTAAATCTTTTAGGGTATCTTACTTTTAGAAGGAAAATAAATAAATAATACATTTCCTTTACATTTAAATGCATATACATGACTAGGGATCAGTTAAGTTTGTTAGTTGGTTGTAGGGAATTTTTCTAATTTTGTGAGACATTATCTAGAGAATTTAGAATTCCATTAGAGCACTTTTTCTGCAGCCTCAAAGATTGAGAAAGCGTGATTGTTGCTCTAAGACACATGTAGTTATTACAGCCTTGCCCTGGCTCTCATTGTAGTAAATCAGTTTTCAGGAATAGAAATAAGCTGTGTGTTACTTTATTTCTAGTACATCAAGTGCCATTCTTTCCCCAAAAGAGTTTCTTTGTCAGGTGTCACCATCTCTTAGGACCAGGCAAAATTCGTTATCTCACCTTCTTTCCTAGATCCATCAGTAAAGATTATCTCTAACAGTATTCTTCTCAAACTTGAGGATCTATAGATTCTCAACAAAATTTTTGATTTTTGTCTGTCCATTTTTATGATAATCTAAATAACTGTAAGCATAGTCTGGATCATTATAGCATCTTACAACTGATCATTGTTATAAGATTTCATTATTTGTATCTCCATTTGTTTTCCAGACTTCAGTGATAAGAAATTATTACTGAAACCACAGGCAGCATCTATATTTTTATTTTCTGATTTCCCCCCCAAACTGTCTTTGTTTCCTTGGGAGCCATGACTGTGGTTTCTAGGATGTTAGGAGGTGGTAAGATTGAAACAGTGTTGACATAGCCTGGTGAAGTAATTTTGGCCCTTTAATTTCCTTCATAAGAAGTGGATTTAGTTTATAAACTAGATAATATATGATAACTGCATGTCTGTTTTTTACAGAATCCATACCAGTATCCTAACTCTTCATTTAGGACTTTTCATTTTTCCTAGCTTTTGCCATTTTAACTGTGTCTTTAACATAACCAACCTCCTTAAGACTGGTATCCAATCTCTGTGTGGCTAAGGAAAGGATGGGGATATGGGGAAAGCAGCCAAGCCTGCCAATCAAAGCTGAGAGATTGGATATCATGATATATTTGGATTCTTGTCCTGGGTTCTTTTGCAAGAAAAGGGTGATGTCTATTTTCTTTGGTGCACATTTTAAGTGTTCATTAATATGTGCAGGTTGACCATGTGGAAATTGAATCTAAGAGTAGCAATATGTATATTGATAACTGACTCTGCTGTACAGCAGAAACTAACACAACATTATAAATAAACTATACTACAATTTAAAAATAAATAAGTAAAAAAAAAAGAAAAGTGCCAGTTGAATCACAAAGGAGAAACCCGAGAGATTTCTCTTATACTATTTTTAAAGGCCTCCTAGGGGATGCTTCCAGGGACTAGAGCAGTACATTCTGCCTTTAGTGAAAATGGAAGATAGCCCATCATTCTTATCTGAACAAACCCCATTTCCTCCTTGGTGAAATGGGAATAATAATAATAAAAGTGGATTTCAGCTAAAAATATGTCCAATGGTCCAGTCTTCTTGTCTTCTCTGTGGCTCACCTTCTGGTGATCCCTTGTTAATGTCACAAGGACATTAAGAGATTTAATTAAAGTGCAGAGAGAGCCCTGAGCTTTTCAGAGAAATGCATGACGTTATCACTGTAGATCATACTTTCGATATTCCATAATCTCATGAAGGTAACAAAACCAGCAATATAGAAAGTTGGGGCTACACGACAGTCACTGTTTTAGGGAAACACATTTATACCACACGATATTCATAGTGGTCATCGTTGTTTGAGAGTTCACAGTTCAGTTACTGGAAATGTTCTAATTGTTTGAAGTATTTTGATTTCATTTTTCCCATCAATAAGTCTGAGAGGTCAGCGAGTATTCAAGTCATGCTGTATTCAGTCAGTGTTTAAGACTTTCCAATCATGTTTTCAAATCTCCAGTTGTGTTTTCAAATCTCCAGTTGTGTTTTCAAATCTCCAGTTGTGTTTTCAAATCTCCAATCGTGTTTTCAAACTATGATCAGGAAAGGTATTTTAGGCAGCTAGCATTGTAACACTTTTGCGAGTTAGAGGAGAAAAAAGCCCATGTTCATCCAGGATTCCTTTCCTCTGAAATGTACTCCTGCTCTTAAAGTCTCTGAGGAAGAATGAAAATTCACTTTTGTTTCCTAACTCATCCTAGCCTTCAGTCTCCAGCATTTAGCCTCTACTTGTGCTGCCTATTTAATTACCATCCTAAAAGTCTCATCCTCTGGGGCTAGCCCATACTGTAGTGTTTTCTGCTACAGACCTGCTGTTCAATCCTTGTATGAGCCTCTAAAGATTGTTTCAAACCCCTAAACATGCCTGTCATTACTCATGCTACCCGAATGCCTTTTTGCTAAAATCTTAATGTTCTGCAGCCTTGCCTAAATGCTACCTCCTCCAGGAAGCCCTCCCAGTCCCTTTAGCACTGGTGAATGTTGTCCAGACAGTACTCTCCAGGGCACTTGCTCTGTACCTCTTTTCTAACATTTACTGCACTCTGCTTTATACCATAGCTGTGCCACTAATACACAGAAAATAGCAATCTTGCAATGGAAGCTCACCCTGTATCACGCACTTGTGTTAGAATGCTTCAGCTTCCTAAGGCATAAGTGTTCCTTTTTCATCTTTGTGTGCTATAGTATCCTCCTCCTTTGGACATGGTAGATCCTCAACAAACATCTTCAGCAGACATTGAATTGAAATGTATGCAGGTGAAACTTGTGGATGCCTAGAAAGCAGGCTCTTTTATGCCAACTTTCAACGCTCTGACAACCGAAGGCTCAAATTATTCCCTCAAGCCTACAAATCAAAGTTGCTTCCCATACTATTTCAAGACAAATAACAGTAGCTGATCACAAGCTGATAAAGAGGCCACAGTGCTGATGAGAGCATCAGATTGTTTTTGGCTGAAATTATGGTCCATCAGTGTGGAATTGAAGGGTGGGTAGAGCTCAAACTGTTCATTGGTTGAACAGACACGTCTTTAAAAAAAATTTTTTTTGGCCACACTATGGGGCATATGGGATCTTAGTTTCCTGATCAGGGATCAAACCTATGCCCTCTGCATTGGAAGCATGAATTCCTAACCACTGGGTTACCGGAGAAGTCCCTGTATAGACACTTTCTGGGCATCTGCTTCTTGCTTATAACTGATACTGCTCAGAGGTGGTATCTACTTCTCCATGTGTGAGAATGGAAATAAAGTGGTTATCAAAGCCAAGGTAGTTATGTGTGCAACATACTCCAGTGTTCTTGCCTGGAAAATTCCATGGACAGAGGAACCTGGCAGGCTACAGTACATGGGGTTGCAAAGAGTCAGCCATGACTGAGCACATCAGAACCTCTTCCTCAAGCATGGGAAGCATGTCTTATACAGGTATCCAGGTAGACAACAGATCATGTTTTGGAAGTCTCTAGAATGAGACAAGGAGGGCTAGATTCAGGTGAAGAGCCCTCTGTCTCTCCTTGACCTTTTTCTGCAAGACTACTTTTTGACATCAAACAGGCTAAGCCTGACAATCTGAAAGTATGTACCTGGTATTGAGTCTTTAAGTCTGAACTAGCTAATCAGGATGGTGAAACTCAAGACACAGAAATTAAGACAGTCTACTGTGTGGCCTTCAAAATACATAGCTTGAGATGATTTTGCGGTCCATAGCTTTTAGACAGATGGGTATTTGTGCAACAGAAAGACTTTCTGGGATTCCAGGAAAATTAGTTTGAAGTTCAACTGTCCTAAAGAGAAAGTAGTGTGGATGGCCTATGTATTAACAAAAAAAAAAAAAAAGTTGTAAGAGGTGTTATCCAGTTTTAGTCCTTATAAAGGAGTGGTTACTACTATGAATCACTCGTAGCAATTTTACTAAGTATTTTTAGTTGCCTGATTTATATTTGGTGTCTACCAATTCAGGCAGGAACATCCTTGAAGATAAAGCCACTTGATTTTTTTTTTTTTTTTGTATGTTCAAGAGTCTTGCTTTTATTTCATAAGGGAAAGTTTTTTCTTTTTTTTTTTAAGTACATGTATTCCTATGTAGTATTGCATGGAGTGCAGAAGGATTAAGCTACAATGGCATAGTTGCTATGTTCTGAGAGCTTGGAAGGCAAAGATATAGGAAAGTTAGAAAAACAAACATGGCATCAAAATTCAGAGCTCCCAAACTTTGGAGAAGACATTTCCCACACTTTAAAATAAATTTCAGTGGTTTTAATTTAGGAAAATAATGGGATATGTCATAAAAGGGGCATGCTATGATCTCAGAATTACCTATATCACATATATATTAATAAATGTTCCAGGGAGAAAATTTTTAGCCATTTTCTAACAACCACAAACCTGTTGTTCTCATCTGGTCCTAATTCTACTTCTGCTTATTATTTCCTTGTTTTGGATTTAATATTTGTTTTCTTTATGTTATGTGTATGTTACCTCAAATCCTTAATGGAAAAAGGCTGGATTAAAACCAGCAAGCATATAGTTATTAATTAAGTGCCTCTACGTGCCAGACACTGCCAGGGGCTGAAAACTGAGAGATAAGACATGGACTGTGTCCTCAAGAAGCTCCAAGTCTGATAGAGAGACACTGAGACAAGAAGTGAGTTTCAAGGGTAACCTCAGACATGAGAGCACCTCAGGTGGGCATCTTACCCAGATTGCCTGAGCAACAAGGAGGAACATCAGGAAAAGCGTCCACTGCCTCCTGGAGGCTTTGCACAAGTTAGTCAGGAGAGGAAAAGGATTGAGGAAGCGGAGGGGGAGTAGGCTGGGTTTGTTATCTCAGAAAAAAAGAGGCAGACACCCAATCAAAGACTTTGAGATAGGTGCAAGCATGTTAGTATTTCTCATAGGCTCTACCTGCCAAGGACCAAGTTTTGCACTTAAGGGATACGCAATAAATATTTATGGAATCTGATAACCGGCTTTCTTTCTTTTTTTTTTTTTTAAGAATGGAGAAGCTGGGTGTGAAAGGGTTAACTTGTGGAGGTTTCTGGAGAAAGGTGGATGATGGGAGAAGGTACCTGAAGTGCAGTGTGGCAAGGAAGGGGTGAGGAGGATACACTTGGGACCAATTCTCAGGTGCCCTCAGGACCATACGAACCTGAAAATAGAGAAGGCATCTAAGAAAATGACGTTGGGTTGAGAATTATGTCACATAATCAGTGAGGGAGAAAACGACACAAATCTTAGAGACTGTAGGAAGATTTTGAGGAGAAGAGTTTGGCCTTTTTGAGTAACTGGAAGGCCACGGGGGAGAATGGTTAGGGTGAATGGGTGGGGTAGAGTGGAACGATTGCAGAGGTGGACAGGAAGTAGATCAGACCGTGTTTACGGCCATGCCCAGTGTTTTGGATTTTACCTAAAGGGCAATGGGAAACCTGTAAAGGAGGAAGAGACATGACCAAATGTTTTCCATGTGCAGCAACATGGATGGACCTAGGGATTGTCATAATGAGTGAAGTAAGTCAGAGAAGGACAAATATCATATGATATTGCTTACATGTGAAATCTACAAAAGGGGGGGTAAGATGACCTTAACAAAACACATAAGCTTTTTATTTTCATAGCTTAAAAAAACATTAAACTGCAACAAAGAAAAGAATTTATCTTCACTACCTACTGCCCAAGATACACAATACACTTTAGTATTTCTAGTTAAACTCTACATATATGTGGCTATATACACCTGCCATAAATTTACAGTTTTGCATTTTTTTTCACGTTAAAAGAGCATTTTATTCTATCACTAAATATTCTTTAGATTATAGGGAAACATTCCTATATTATTAGATATTTTGGCCACTCTTTAAAATAATGCCATAAAGAAACCTTTAAGTGTAAATATTTTTTACAGGTATCTAAATATTTCCTGAAGACAGATCTCCAGGAACACTGTAACATTTAAAAACCGTAGCTGCATGTTGCTAAACTGCTTCTCAGAAAAGTTGGGCAAATTTGCACTCTGCCAGGGCTACAGAAAGGAGGGTCATGTGTCAACATGTTCCCTAGGATATTATTCATTTTTCACAAACCATTTGGTGTTTTTTTTTAACCATCTTTGTTTTAACCATCTCCCAGCTGACGCTTTCTGCTGGGTCCCCCAAAATGTGGCCATTTCTGCTAACTTTTAGGACTCAGTTGTCATTTATAGTGGAAAGCTTTTCCTTTTTTAATGTGATGCTAGATTTCTATGAAAATTTTCAAATGGTTATCTGCGTTTCCTGTGTTGCAGATGGAAGTTATGTTCCTTAAATGTGGTATATATTTCAAATACTTTTTTAAAAAATATTTTTATCTAGTTATTTGTTGCATTGGCTCTTAGTTGTATCATGTGAGATCTTTCATTGCAGTGTGAGGGCTCTCTAGTTGGGGCATGTGGGCTTGGCTGCCCCGTGGCATTTGAGATCTTAGGTCACTGACTAGGGATCAAACCTGCATCCCATGCATTGCAACGTGGATTCTTAACCACTGAACCACCAGAAAAGTCCCTAAATACTTTTATTATTAAGCACTGTTTGCACAAAACTGAAATCAAGCTCCCCTCTCTGCCACCACATTTTGGGGATTATCTGGCAGCAGTAATTTTAAATAAATATCTTAGCTATTTTATATCTGGACAGCTATTTGAAATTTGGACAGTTTTCCATTATACTGTATTTGCTGGAAATTACTTTTTAAAAATACATCATGCTTGAGGTTTAGTTTGTACGCTTGAGAATTTTACGTATGTAGACACTGCTCTCTTCATTTCTCACTAAGAAGGCATAATTGAAACTAGACTGTCACATTTGTTTGTATATAAAAGAAAAGTAATTATTTGTGGGATAATCCATTGGGATTTGGGGTATAGTTCTACATTATGTGCCCTTTCCGCTTGCAAACTAAAACGAAAAGTGGAGGAGGGGGAAATCTTATTGGAATCATAGAGTTAGAGTAAATTTTCCTTTATTCATGAAACTTTTTCCTCTTTCACTAATTCTTTAATGCACAAACAAATGACTTTCTCTCTATTCAGTTAAGTCCGCTTTCACAGGTACAAAATACATCCTAGATATCATATAAATCTATGGGATAAAAGAGATTCCCTGTGCTATACAGCAGCTTCCCACTAACCATCTATTTGACACATGCTAGTGTGTCTGTATGTCAATTGTACTCTCTCAGTTCATCCCACCCTCTCCTTCCCCCTCTGTGTCCACAAGTCCGTTCTCTATGTCTGTGTCTCTATTCCTGCCCTACAAATAGGTTAATGTGTACCATTTGTCTAGATTCCATATATGTGTGTATGTGTTAATATACAATATTTGTTTTCCTGACTCATTTGTGTAGGACACGTAGCTCAGCTCCATGTCCTGTGATGACCTAGAAGGGTGGGAGAGAGGTTAACAGGGAGGGGATATATGTATCTGATTCAGTTTATTGTACAACAGAAATTAATGCAACACTGTCAGGCAATTATACTCCAAAAAAAGGAACACAGAAACAGATTTTTAGGGAAGTTTACACTATGATGAAGAACAAGCTGGAATCAAGATTGCCAGGAGAAATATCAAGAACCTTAGATATGCAGATGACACCACCCTTATGGCAGAAAGTGAAGAAGAACTAAAGAGCCTCTTGATGAAAGTGAAAGAGGAGAGTGAAAAAGTTGGCTTAAAGCTCAACATTCAGAAAACTAAGATCAGGGCAAATGGTCCCATCACTTCATGGCAAATAGATGGGGAAACAGTGATGGACTTTATTTTGGGGGCTCCAAAATCACTGCAGATGGTAACTGCAGCCATGAAATTAAAAGACACTTACTCCTTGGATGGAAAGTTGTAACCAACCTAGACAGAGACATTACTTTGCCAACAGAGGTCCGTCTTGTCAAGGCTATGGTTTTTCCAGTGGTCATGTATGTATGTGAGATTTGGACTATAAAGAAAGCTGAGCACCGAAGAATTGATGCTTTTGAACTGTGGTGTTGGAGAAGACTCTTGAGAGTCCCTTGGACTGCAAGAAGATCCAACCAGTCCATCCTAAAGGAGGTCAGTCCTGAATATTCATTGGAAGGACTGATGCTGAAGCTGAAACTCCAATACTGTGGATACCTGATGAGAAGAGGTGACTCACTGCAAAAGACCCTGAAGATGGGAGGAGAAAGGGATGACAGAGAATGAGATGGTTGGATGGCATCACCGACTCAACGGACGTGAATTTGAGTAAACTCTGGGAGTTGGTGATGGACAGGGAGGCCTGGCGTGCTTCAGTCCATGGGGTTGCAAAGAGTCAGACATGACTGAGCAACTGAACTGAACTGACACTATTAAGGAAAAGAGATTTCCTCCTTTCCCCTACTATTACTGCTACTACTACTACTACTACACACACACACACACACACACACACACACACACACACACACGCACACACACACACACACAGCACACAGTCAAATAGAAACACATACCTTCATAGGTTAATTCAGTGCAATGTGACATTTGCTGGGATCTACTTTTGAATTTCATCCTGTGATATATTCACTATGAGTACCCCTCCCCCTCCAACATTGCCAGGTTTAGATAAACCAAATCTATACACAAATGAACTGACCATTCAAAAACTAGTTCCCATTTAAGCATTCCTATTTCCATCATCCCAGTTACTGTTCCTGCCTAGCATCTGAATATCTTTTTCTTCATGTCTGTGGATTGGCACAAATAGTCAAAAATATCAAGGCATAAGATGCAAATAGATTGCAAGCTGAAATTTAAAGTTTAAAAAAAAAGATGCAGTTGTATCATAAAGTAGAGGAAAATGATACTGGAGAAATCCTACGATATATACCCACACAAATCCTATGATATATACAAACCCACGCAAATGAGGATATGACAAAATTAGACTTTTAACAGTATGAGGATCATTGCATCAAAAGAGAATATGAAGCATGAAACTGGTTAATAGAGGATTGAAGTAAAAAAGAAAATGAAAACATCTTCAGAAATATTTTTGCAAAAATAACCTTTTTCATCACTGGCGTGCAAAAGTAAAGAATATCATCATATCCCCTTACAGTGGAAGTGTATATCATATATCATCATATCAATACAGTGGACGTGACAAACAGATTCAAGGGATTAGATCTGATAGAGTACCGAAAGGACTATGGACGGAGGTTTGAGACACTGTACGGGAGGCAGTGATCAAGACCATCCCCAAGAAAACGAAATGCAAAAAAGGCAAAATGGTTGTCTGAAGAGGCCTTACAAATAGCTGTGAAAAGAAGAGAAGCAAAAGGTAAAGGAGAATAGGAAAGATATACCCATTTGAATGCAGAATACCAAGGAAAGAAAAGAAAGCCTTCCGAAAACAACAGAATCGGAAAAAAATAGAGATCTCTTCAAGAAAAATAGAGATATACCAAGGGAACATTTCATGCAAAGATGGGCAAAAAAAGGGACATAAATGGTATGGAGAATGGTATAACAGAAAGGTATAACAGAAGTAGAAGATATTAAGAAGAGGTGGCAAGAATACACAGAAGAATTATACGAAAAAGATCTTCATGACCCAGAAAGCCAAGATGGTGTGATCACTTACCTAGAGCCAGACATCCTGGAATGCAAAGTCAAGTGGGACTTAGGAAGCATCACTATGAATAAAGCTAGCGGAAGTGATGCAATGCCAGTTGAGCTATTTCAAATCCTAAAAGATGATGCTGTGAAAGTCCTGCACTCAATAATGCCAGAAAATCTGGAAAACTCAGCAGTGGCCACAGGACTGGAAAAGGTCAATTTTCATTCCAATCCAAAAGAAACATGATGCCAAAGAATGTTCAAACTACCGCACAATTGCACTCATCTCACACACTAGTAAATTAATGCTCAAAATTCTCCAAGCCAGGCTTCAACTGTACATGAACCATAAACTTCCAGATGTTCAAGCTGGATTTAGAAAAGGCAGAGGAACCAGAGATCAAATTGCCAACACCCTTTGGATCACTGAAAAAGCAAGAGAGTTCCAGAAAAACATCTACTTCTGCTTTATTGACTATGTCAAAGCCTTTGACTATGAGGATCACAACAAACTGTGGAAAATTCTGAAAGAGATGGGAATACCAGACCACCTGACCTGCCTCTTGAGAAACCTGTATGCAGGTCAGGAAGCAACAGTCACAACTGGACATGGAACGACAGACTGCTTCCAAATCGGGAAAGGAGTACGTCAAGCCTGTATATTGTCACCCTGCTTATTTAACTTATATGCAGAGTACATCATGAAAAATGCTGGGCTGGATGAAGCACAGGCTGGAATCAAGATTGCTGGGAGAAACATCAGTAACCTCAGATATGTAGATGACACCACATTATGGCAGAAGACGAACTAAAGAGCCTCTTGATGAAAGTGAAAGAGGAGAGTGAAAACGTTGGCTTAAAGCTCAACATTCAGAAAACTAAGATCACATTACCTGGTCCCATCACTTCACGGCAAATAGGTGGGGAAACAATGGAAACCATGACAGACTTTATATTTTTGGGCTCCAAAATCACTGCAGATGGGAACTGCTGCCATGAAATTAAAATACGCTTGCTCCTTGGAAGAAAAGTTATGACCAGCCTAGACAGCATAATAAAAAGCAGAGACATTACTTTCCTGACAAAGTTCCATCTAGTCAAAGCTATGGTTTTTCCAGTGGTCATGTATGTATGTGAGATTTGGACTATAAGGAAAGCTGAGTGCTGAAGAATTGATGCTTTTGAACTGTGGTGTTGGAGAAGACTCTTGAAAGTCCCGTGGACAACAAGGAGGTCCAGCCAGTCCATCCTAAAGGAAATCAGTCCTGAATATTCATTGGAAGGACTGATGCTGAAGCTGAAACTTCAATACTTTGGCTACTTGATGCGAAGAACTGACGCATTGGAAAAGACCCTGATGTTGGGGGAGATTAAAGGCAGGAGGAGAAGGGGACGACAGAGGATGAGATGGTTGGATGGCATCACTGAATCAAGGAACATGAGTTTGAGTAAGCTCCGGGAGTTGGTGATGGACCAGGAAGCCTGGTGCGCTACAGTCCATGGGGTCACAGAGAGTTGGACACGACTGAGTGATTGAACTGAACTGAACTTTATAAAAAAATTATACCCCTTTTTTCCTCAAATCCAACATTCAATTAATATTTTCATTCTAAGAATTAGGACCTGTCTATAATATTTCCTTGTTTTTATAATTTTTATGTTTCTAATTTGAAATTTTAATCAAGTCCTTCAAATGCAACTTATTATTCAATGTTGGTCTCTGTGTATTTTGATTACCCATTGCTGTGTAACAAACCATCTCCCCAAAACACAGGTTTTAAATAACAGCTGTTTGATTATCTCCCATAGTCATAACCCTGTGGGTTAGCTAGACTGTGCTGGGTTGGCTGTAGCTGGGCCAGCAGTCAGGTGGGATCTTAGCTGGGTTAGAAGATTCAAGACAACTCATTCATGTGGTACCTTCCAAAGACAGCCACAAGGCTGAGCTTAGTGGGATGATGGGGTGGAGGTAAGCCTCTTGCAGTATACGTGTAGTCTTAGGGTCTCTCTTTCTCCACATGAGAGGGTAGCCAGACTTCTTACATTGTAGCTCAAGAATTCCCAAATCACAGAAACAGAAGCTACTCCCGAAAATGTGAGTCCCCAGCTGACATAGCATCATTACCACCGCATTCTGTTAGTTAAAGCCAATCTCAGACCAGCTCAGGTTGAGCCTAGAAACAGGCTTCATAAGTGTATGAATATTGGAAAACACAGTTCACTGAAAGCCAGCTATGGAGACCAGCTAACACACAGTTTGAAGTGTCTTCATTTAAAGAGGCATTTCCAGGACCAGTTATCTGTGGATAATGAGGACCTCCTGTAGCTGTAATGTCTTCAGTCAGTCCTTTCCAAAAGCCCAGTGAGTTGTGATGTCAATTCCAACAGTCAATCTGCTTTTAACAATCATGGGCCTCAAGTGAAAGAATTCCTCTCTAAGCAAATTAGTCTCAGTTTGATTCATCAACTCCAATCTCTTATTGTTAGGGGGTTTTTTTAGAGAGCAAGTTTAGGTTCATTTGTCTAAGGACACTCAGAAACTATTTGGAAAAAATACAATTGGGCAAATAATAATAATAATCAGGACATTTGTCTGGTGCTTTATAATTTACATAATGCTTTTGGGTACTATCTTATTTGCTTTTTGTTTCAAATATTAAGCAGTAGATCAGGCAGATCTACCACAGTTTTCAAGTAAGGAGACTGACATATTAGCTTATTGTAAGCTTTAAAATTTTTCACAGTTACACAGGTAGGAAACACTGGAGCCAGAACTTCAACTTCGGGGTCCTTTCAAATCATCCATCCCTCCTATCCTCCTGGAGTGTCCGCTTTTAAGCTGAACAGTAGCTGAAACTGAAATTAATTAATTAAGTCTCTGTCTCTGACTCTTTCTCATGTATATAAGTATTCACATGTATATAAAATGTACATTCTTGGGTTTTGGCAACAAGGTTTGTGGGATCTTACTTCCCCAACCAGGGACTGATCCCAGGCCCATGTTAGTGCCAAGTCCTAACCTCTGGACTTCCAGGGAACTCTCTAAAATGTACATTTTAAAAATCATTCTTAAAGTACAGCCTTTATTCATAGTGAATGAATAGCACTGATATTTAATGAACTTCATTTTTTCACTTTCTTATTATATGTATACATATATGCATATCTATCCATTCCAGTATTCTCACCTGGAGAGTCCTATGGACAGAGGAGCCTGGAGGGCTACAGTCCATGGAGTAGTAAAGAGTTGGAGATGGCTGAGTGGCTTAGCACATGCATATCTATATAAAACATACATTTTTTTAAATGTTACAAAATGTTTAACAAAGTACTATCTTCATGGGTAATGATCTCTGGAAAATCAGTAATATCCACTTCACATTCAAGGCTATCACCAAAACATGGATGTCATCTAGAAGTCATCTGGTCAACCCCTTCATTTCATAGATGGTGAAACAGACTCAAGAGTGTCAAGTTATCTGCCCAAAGTCAGACAGCTATTTAGTGGCAGAGCCAAGAGCTTTGACACTAACCCAAGTGTTCTTCCATTTAAACCAAGCCACCTTGAAAACAGCCTCCCAGATGAAATTGTGTGAGCAATAGAGATGTTTTGTGGTTAAGACATTAATTTGCCAGGAATTAAAAGTAACACAAATTTTAAGACTCTTAATGACTAAATACAGTTAAGGACCAGCTGTGCAATTTGCTCAAAATATTGCTGTTTCCAAGAGACAACCTAGTGCTGGGAATCCACAGAAGAAAAAAAAATTCCTCTATAATCAGCTGAGCACTGACTTCACCTCAGAGAGTTCATTACAAAGAAAAAGATGTTCTAACTATTGCATCCAGTAGCTTGTCCTATGTTTCACTTCCAAGAGTATATGTTAGCAAAATCAAAAAGTTTACATCAAACATTCTCAGCACGGAGTGTGGAAACTTCTGAGAATGAGAAGGGCTAAGATGAGTTAAGATCTTAGTTTTTCAAATGAAGAAAAACACAAAGGTCCGCTCAGTTCTGCAGACAGCATTTTGCAAACATTGCACAACTATTACTTATATTACAACAATAAGTAGTAAGCAATATTGTATTTTGGCCTCAGTAGAAAGAAATATTTTTTTCCTCTCTTCCACCCTCTCCCATACACCCCTCCTCTCTTCCTTTTATTGTTTTTGTTTTTCAGTTGCTCAGTTGTGTCTGACTCTTTGCGACCCCATGGACTGCAGGATACCAGGCTTCCCTGTCCTTCACTGTCTCCTGGAGTTTGCTCAAGCTCATATCCCTTGAGTTGGTGATAGCATCCATCTATCTCATCCTCTGTTGCCCCCTTCTCCTGCTGCCTTCAATCTTTCCCAGCATCAGGGTCTTTTCCAGTTGAGGGGAATATATTTTCTGTTTGTTGCCTAAACAGGTAATAGATTCAAGAAACCAGTGGTATGATATATCATAGCTATAGTGTATGTGACTTGAAGAGTTGACCAGTTAGCACATGTCTGACTAAATTGGAATCAATGAAGCTACAGGCTCTTAGTCGAGAGCCCTGTGTAATTTCTGAGTTTAATGATCACGTGAATGATTTTCAGTTTAGAGCACATTATGGAGTACAGGACCAGGAAGGGTGGAGCTGACCTACAGAAGGGTCCCTTTGCCAAGCACACCGTCTGTGACCAAATTTTTCTAGGAATGTCACACCTTGGGTACATCTCTGCTGCCTCTTGATATTTGTTGTTTAAGATTTGGAAATATCCCGTTTGTCTCTTTTACTTTCTTAGTCAAATAGAAAAAAGAAATTGGGGGATGAAACCCACCATTTTCCTCTGAATTCCAGAAACAAGTTGCTCATTTGTATCCCTGAGTGGTTTTTTTTTTTTTTTTTAATTTCTATTTTTTGGCCTCACTGCACAGCAAGTGGAATTGAACCTGTGCCTCCTGCAGTGGAATCCCAGAGTCCCAACCCCTGGACCACCAAAGGAAGTCCATGGCTTTGTTTTATTTATGTCACAGTTTGAAGAGCTTGCTGGTTCCCATTATTGCTCTGCGTATTGAGGTTGTTGGATTTCTTTTTCTTTATTCAGGCATGGCTATTGATCTTTGGCAGTGTTTAATAGGAAAATTTATAAATCTCCACACAGTAGAACCACTTAACCATAAATATTTGGGCAAGTGGACATGGGGTAACGTGTGTGAAGAGAGATTCCTTGTGTCACTATTGTTCAGCCATCTGACTGATGCTGTCTGAGGGGAGGCATATCAAAGGCTTGAACCTGTGCATGACGGAAGTATTCAAACAAGCTTGAAAAAGTATTAGGTGGTGTTTAAAATATTTTAGTCACACATCAAATGTCAGCTGTGAGTGCAGCTTTTATGCAGCACTGTGGCTCTGTATGATGTCACCCATAAAAAAATAGAAGTGCCCACACATTTCCATCAGACCACACTTATCTCTAAGGAGCCCATTTATTTGGGGGATTCTTTTATAGCATCAGCAAGGCCAGTGAGAAACTTCCATCTGCTGTACGTCTTTCTGCTTCTGCTGTCTCACCATCTCCACTGGCGTCAAGCTCAGACAAAGCCACCACCTCATTTGTCCAGCCTCTACCAACACCCCGCTGGTCTCCGCAGGCACACTGGCAGCCCTTCTGTCCATTCTCTACACAGTTGCCAGGTTATTCAGATCATATCTTCTTCTGCACAAACTCTGAAATGCTTTCCCATTTTTTTTAATCTGTTAGGGTTTGATTAGGGAAAGGAAACAACTCTAAGTGAGATGAACCAAGAGATTTATTCAGTCAATTCAGCTCAGTCTCTCAGTCGTGTCTGACTCTTTGTGATCCCATGGACTGCAGCATGCCAGGCTGCCCTGTCCAGCACCAATTCCCGGGGCTTGCTCAAACTCATGTCCATTGAGTCAGTGATGCCATCCAATCATTTCAACCTCTGTCGTCCACTTCTCCTGCCCTCAATCTTCCCCAGCATCAGGGTCTTTTCTAATGAGTCAGTTCTTCCCATCAGGTGGCCAAAGTATTGAAGTTTCAGCTTCAGCACCAGTCCTTCCAATGAATACTTGGGACTGATTTCTTTAGGATGGACTGGCTGGATCTCCTTGCAGTCCAAGGGACTCTCAAGAGCCTTCTCCAACACCACAGTTCAAAAGCATCAATTCTTTGGTGCTCAGCTTTCTTTACAGTCGAACTCTCACATCCATACATGACTACTGGAAAACCATAGGTTTGACTAGATGGACCTTTGTTGGTGAAGTAATGTCTTTGCTTTTTAATATGCAGTCTAAGTTGGTCATAGCTTTTCTTTTAAGGAGCATGCATCTTTTAAGTTCATGGCTACAGACATCATCTGCAGTAATTTTGGAGCCCAAAAATATAAAGTCTGTCACGATTTCCATTGTTTCTGCACCTATTTGCCATGAAGTGATGGGACCAGATGCCATGATCTTCGTTTTCTGAATATTGAGCTTTAAGCCAACTTTTTCACTCTCCTCTTTCACTTTCATCAAGAGGCTCTTTAGTTCGTCTTCACTTTCTGCCATAAATGTGGTGTCATCTACATATCTGAGGTTACTGATGTTTCTCCCAGCAATCTTCATTCCAGCTTGTGCTTCATCCAGCCCAGAATTTCACATGATGTACTCTATATATAAGTTAAATAAGCAGAGTGACAATATACAGCCTTGACATACTCCTTTCCTGATTTGGAACAAGACTATTGTTCCATGTCTAGTTCTGACTGCTGCTTCTTGACCTGCATACAGATTTCTCAAGAGGCAGGTCAGGTGGTCTGGTATTCCTGTCTCTTTAAGAATTTTCCAGAGTTTGTTGTGATCCTCATAGTCAAAGGCTTTGACATAGTCAATAAAGCAGAAGTAGATGTTTTTCTGGAACTCTCTTGCTTTTTCAGTGATCCAAAGGGTGTTGGCAATTTGACCTCTGGTTCCTCTGCCTTTTCTAAATCCAGCTTGCACATCTGGAAGTTTATGGTTCATGTACGGTTGAAGCCTGGCTTGGAGAATTTTGAGCATTACTTTACTAGCATGTGAGATGAGTGCAATTGTGCGGTAGTTTAAACATTCTTTGGCATCGCATTTCTTTTGGATTGGAATGAAGATTGATCTTTTCTAGTCCTGTGGCCACTGCTGAGTTTTCCAAATTTGCTGGCATATTGAGTGCAGGACTTTCACGGCATCATCTTTTAGGATTTGAAATAGCTCAACTGGCATTGCATCACTTCCACTAGCTTTGTTCATTGTGATGCTTCCTAAGGCCCACTTGACTTTACATTTCAGCATATCTGGCTCAAGGTGAGTGATCACACCATCATGGTTTTCTGGGTCATGAAAATCTTTTTTGCATAGTTCTTCTGTGTATTCTTGTCACCTCTTCTTAATATCTTCTGCTTCTGTTAGGTCCATACCATTCCGTCCTTTATTTTGCCCATCTGTGCTTGAAATGTTCCCTTGGTATCTCTAATTTTCTTGAAGAGATCTCTGCTCTTTCCCATTCTGTTGTTTTCCTTTATTTCTTTGCATTGATCACTGAGGAAGGCAGAGCTTAGAACTTAAAAGTTGTTGAAGGAGTGAACTAAAAATCAATTCACCCAACATCAACTTGCCAATTTCACCATTGCTTCTAGAATTATAATTGTGTGTCTGCGATCTAGTCTAGTATCTGGCACAGAAGACATAAGGGCAGAGAGAGGGCTTATGTCTGTGGAATAGGACAGTGCATTGCCAATTACAGAAATTCCATTCAGGCATATGTAAAATATTCAGAGTTCTAGAAGTCCTACTCTGAAATATGAAATATAACTGAAATGGATCTCACTCTAGGTAGACAGAAAAATCTTAAGCATAATGATGAGGATGAAAGCATGTGGCACAATTTCAATGAAACGAAACTAAATTGCTCTCAAGCTACCCACTTACTTCCCAACTCTAATAATTAGGCCAATTTACTCTTTATTTTATAAAAGTTCATTGACGCATATATTTTCAAAAAAGACTGAGCCTACATATTGTATCTAGTTTCCAGCTCAATGGTGTAGTGTTGTTCTCTGAGTCTGTTCTTTTTTTTTTTTTTTCGTTTAATGATCTATATTCTTTTTATCTCTCTCTCTCTCTCGACTCCACACCCATTGGAACCAGCAGTGCTGTTTCCTTTGACCGGGATCTAACTGCAGACTTTCCTAGTCTCTCTGACTGCTCAAATTTCATATGTGAAGTACAAAAATCTTGTGGCAATTGTGTTTATAACTCTGGCTAACCCATTCCCCTCCTGGAGAAGGAAATGGCAACCCACTCCAGTATTCTTGCCTGGAGAATCCCATGAACAGAGGAGCCTGGTGGGCTATACTCCATGGGGTCGCAAGAGTCGGACACGACTTATTGACGAAACCACCACCAACAACAACCCTTTCCCCAGTACCTTCTGGGCAGGTGTGTGCAGTACTGAAGTTTGCAAGTCTTCTGTAAAATGCTAGAAACTTCCTTTTTGTGTTGGGGCTGGGGTTGGGGCCGGAGGGGTGCAGGGGCTGGGGGGAGGTCACTCCTATTTGCACAGTTGTACACTGTGGCTTTTATTGTCCACTTATTGTCCTTTGTGTTCTGTGCTCTCTTTCTATGGCAGAAGGCCATTAATAGCCCCTTGCCTGCCAATTAAGAAGAGGATAAGTTTCAGGCTGAAAATAGACCCCAAAGGGCTGCCTTATAGAAACCCCATAGTTTCTGCACAGAAACTATGAAATCTTCCTGCATACTTTAATCTCACTAAAACAGGGGTCCTCAACCCCTGAGCCATGGACTGGTACCAGAATCAGGTTAGGAACCGGGCCACATATCAGGAGGTGAGCAATGGGTGAGTAAGTGAAGGTTCTCTGCATTTACAGCCACTCCCTATCGCTCGCATTACCAACTGAGCTCCACCTCCTGTCAGATTAGCTTCAGCATTAGACTCTGGTAGGAGAGCAAACCCTTCTGTGAACCGTGCATGTGAAGGATCTAGGCTGAGGGCTCCTTATGAGAATCTAAGGCCTGATGATCTGATTCTGTGTTATGGTGAGCTGTATAATTATTTCCTTACATATTACAATGTAATAGTAACAGAAATAAAGTGCCCAATAAATGTAATGCACTTGAATCATCCCCAGACTATCCCTCCCACCTCACCACTCCACCCCTTCATCCATGGAAAAATTGTCTTCCACAAAACCAGTCCCCGGTGCCAACAAGGATGGGGATCACTGAACTGAAAGACACAGTCTAGCTTACAGTGGTGTTGGGTCTACTTTGTTCTTTAATCTTCTTATCTTTTAAGTATGTGCTACATTGTATGTGATCATAGGAAGCACCAACTAGCTCTGCCTGAGAGCTTTAGAGGAATTTCCTGGAGGAGATGATATTTCTTAGGTGATTTTTTCACGAAGACTCCAAGCTTGTGAGCTTGAAACTTACCAACATTGCTCTTTCAAATCTCTATCAATTAAATATGTGGTTTGGCACTTTTCTAGTAAAAGCAATAGTGTTTTGTCAATTTATCCAAGTTTCTGGCCCCTGGAGATACTCCAGGAACACATCTGTAAGACCACCAGCTGGAAGGAGGGAAAGAGCCAATGAACCCATATGGAAAGTTGAGTCTATGATTAAATGATACTTTGATTCCATCAACTGAAGGAACTAGCTACAGTCACAAGGAATAAGGCATTGAACAGTGGGTTCTTGGACATCATCAATGGAAAATATTGCCCTCTGTAGTGACTGGCAGCTACAGAGTGATTCTATAAATAGACAAACATCTTCTGTTATGACCGCTATGTGAAATATTTAGCTGTTGGAAGTCTGACTTGTAGAAGAGCAGTCTCAAACAAAAATTAATGGCCATGCTAGCCACAAGTCCTAAAGTTCTCTGTCTAAATCAATCCTTTCTGCACTGCACACCAATATATGTCAAACACTTGGATTCTAGATGATTGCAGTGGCTTAAGATAAAGTGGCCCTGTAACTCAGTATTCCTCTTTCTCTATCTTTATTTTTACCTTGTCTTACATATGCACTGTACCCATTGCAAATTTGTCCTATACCCACTGTACCCCCAAATGATGACTTTTTTAATCAATCACTTCCTCTATAAAGGAATAATATAGGACATATATAATAAGAGTTTCCAAAGTCAGTGTAACAAAGGTGTGTACTGGGTGCCAGACACTTTGACAGGCCATTTTACCTGTGCTATATAACTTAATTTCATTCTTATGACAGCACTGTTGCTCTAATTTACAGACGGAAAAACTGATGCTCAAAAAGTCACAAAGCACCGTCCTCAAAGGGATGTGGTTCCCTGGCAAAGAGGGGAAACGGTTTCAGAATTTCTTTTTAAGGAACAAAGTCAAAGAACAAATATTTAATGAAATATTTAAAAGGGTTAAACTCATTTGGACACAAAGTCAGTCAGTAGTTATCAGAGTCTTGGGGAAAGAGAAAATGGGGAATTATTACTTAATGTTTACAGAGGTTTTGTCTGGAGTGATGAAAAAGTTTTGGAAACAGATTCTGATGATAGTTGCAAAACATTGTGAATGTAATTAATGTCACTGAACTGTACATTTAAAAATTATAGTCCAGTGGTTAAGAATCGTAGATGTATAGAACAGACTCATGGACTCTGTGGAAGAGGGCAAGGGTGGGATGATATGGGAGAATGGCATTGAAACATGTTAATTATCATATGTGAAATCAATCGCCAGCCCAGGATTGATGCTCGGGGCTGGTGCACCGAGATGTCCCAGGGGGAGGGAATCGGGAGGGAGGAGAGAAGGGGGTTCTGGAGGGGGAGCATATGTAAACCCATGGCAGTTTCATGTCATTGTATGGCAAAACCAACACAATAAAGTAAAAAAAATTTTAAAAAAATCCACCTTCCAATGCTAGGGACGTGGGTTCAATCCCTATTTGGGGAGCTAAGATTACAACTAAAGAGCTGCAACTAGAGAAGCTTGAGTGCACCACAACTAGAGAAAAAGCCTACACGCCACAATGAAGAGTCCACACAGACAAAAATACCAAAACTGTTAAAATGGCAAATTGTATGCTATATATATTTTGTGCTTCCCAGGTGACTCAAATGGTAAAGAATCTGCCTGCGATACAGGAGACCTGGGTTCGATCCCTGGGTTGGGAAGATCCCCTGGAGGAGGGCTTGGCAACCCACTCCAGTATTCTTGCCAGGAGAATCCCTATGGACAGAGGAGCCTGGCGAGCTACAGTCCATGGGGTCCCAAAGAGTCAGACATGACTGAGCGACTAAGCACAGTACAGTGGCTCAGTGGTGAAGAATCAGCCTGCCAATGTAGGAGACTGAATTCAATCCCTAGGTCGGGAATATCCCCTGGAGAAGGAAATGGCAACCCACTCCAGTATTCTTGCCTAGGAAATCCCATGGACGGAGGAGCCTGGTGGGCTGTAGTCCATGTGATCGTGAAAGAGTCAGACATGACTTAGCAACTAAACAACAACATATATATTTTACTATAATAAAAAAAGATGGGAGAGGAGGAAAAAAAAAAAGCAACAGTGTGAGAGCTTCAAAGGACACTCTGTTTTACTCAGTTCCCAGTAGATTTTTTCTGCCATCCCTTGGATGTGTCTGGTTGGTGCTCCAGTGGGACACTATTTCTGGCCATGGTTTTGTCCTTGACCGTGTGCCTTCATCACTTTCAGGATCTCCTTTCTTTTTTTTTTCCAAGTGAAACCCCTTCATTTATGAAATGAAAAGCTGAAGAATTGGGATCTTTGCTGTCACTGATAGAAACTTGGTACAGACCTTGGTACAGAATGGCATTTGTTCTTTTTAGAGACAATAGATTTCTGTTTTAGAATGCACAGTCTCTTTCATTAAGCCTAAGAATTTTTGCTTTTAAGTATTTTTGAAGTGTATTTCTGACTGTGTGCCCTAGGCAAAATAAAACACCTAGAATGGAGAGGTTTGTTTGTTTTTGTTTTTTCATTATTAGGCCTAGACATGCTCCTTCTAGCTGTTTTTTGGGGAATAATCTGTGAAATCGTCATAGTCGAATTTTTTGTTGTATTCCTTTTTATATCTCCAGTTTCGACATGGTGGACCTTGCATCATGTGGCTAGTAAATGAGTCATGGAGTCATCACAGTATATTTAATTTAGCTGAAAAATGACAAATGAAACAGTTCTGATATATGGCTACTTCTGATACAAGTTATTGATTATGAAGTTTTTTTTAATGGACATTATTGTTGAATTATCCAAGGAAGCATAGCTCTGACTAATGAGATAAAATTAAGCAAAAGAAAAATGTGAACTGAATATCAAGAAATACTTCCAGTAGATGAGCTTGGGATTAAATCAGACAGAGAAGTCCCAGTGGAAGTGGATGGGGGACATTTAACACCATGCATGTCACTTCGAGCTGCAGTGAACTTAAACAATTTACAAGCGACAGACTCTAACTTTGGCAGGATGATGAGTGAGATCATATCTCTAGTTTCATTGATTCTCTTACCCTGGTATACATCCACAGCCTCACATCCCCTATGGACAGAATTTATGTGTGTGTTAAATCTTCTGATTATCGTTTTCTTTTTTCCAGGAAACACTCTTTTTAGAGTATCGCCTGGTCCCATCAGAAATGTCTTCCTTAAGTGGCAAAGTTCAAACGGTCCTGGGCCTTGTGGAGCCTGGCACACTGGGTCGCACCCTGACCCATGAACATTTGACAATGTCTTTTGACTGCTGTTACTACCCACCTCCTCCAAGCCACGAAGTTATCTCCAAGGAGCCTATTATAATGAAAAATTTATTTTGGATCCAGAAAAACCCTTATTCCCATAAAGAGAATCTGCAGCTGAATCAGGAGACGGAAGCCATCAAGGAAGAACTGTTGGATTTTAAAGCCAAAGGTGGAGGAGCTTTGGTGGAAAACACAACCACTGGGATCAGCCGAGACGTGCGGACCTTGAAGTGGCTTGCGGAAGAGACTGGCATCCACATCATAGCTGGAGCTGGCTTTTATGTGGATGCGACTCACTCTTCAGAGACCAGAGCCATGTCAGTGGAGCAGGTATCAATAAAAGCCCTAATTTCTTGGACAATTGTTGTTGTTCTTTAGTCTCTAAGTCATGTCCAACTCTTTTGCAACCCCATGGACTATAGCCCACCAGGCTCCTCTGTCCATGGGATTTCCCAGGCAAGGATACTGGAGTGGGTTGCCATTTCCTTCTCCAGGGCATCTTCCCAATCCAGGAATTGAACCCTTGTCTCCTGCTTGGCAGGTGGATTCTTTATCACTGAGCCACTAGGGAAGCCCTTCTTGGACAATATTTGTGTGTAAATTCAGAACAGTCAGCCCTTCAGACCTTGGATTATCCCTACACGTCATCTATGTTTGGAAATGTCATTGGCTCAGAGGCATGCTATGGAAATTTGCCAGCTAGCAAAGACATCTGTCACTGGGACCTAAATTAGGAACATTTCATTTTATAAAGAAACAGTGTCCTATAAGAAGATCTTAATGCATGGGTCACCAAAAAAAACCTGATACGTTCATCCTTAGATTCAAGAATATGATATCTGCTCAGTAGTGGTGGCACAGGCTTTGTATAAACGTCAACTTTCCATTGTAAGCTTCAGTTATGCAACCTCAGTTTTCTTTCTGGATTTTATAATGTAACCAGCAATAAAAATTCACTGTAGGGTGAAACTTGGCAGGCAGAGACTTGGCACTTTTGCAAATATGTTTCCTTCTCCTTTTACAAAACAAGATGGGTAGGAGAAAATCCACTTTCCTGTTTTTGTTTAAATAGGATCTTAAGCAAGAATGGGCAGAAGGAAAAGTAAATCTTTCAGGGATTAAAGAGAAAGAATAAGCCACGAAGCTTTTTTGCATGTATACGTGTGCCCTTTCTATATATACACATAGTACAAATGTGTATGTATTTACATGTATATGTATATATTCATGTGTATTTTCCATTATCTGTTTCATAGGCATAAAATGTCAGCTGCAGCCTTTGCAAAGAATCAGCTCATCTTTAAAATACTTTATATTTCAGATTTTTATCTGCATTTTTTCCAATCAGGCCTTTCTCTTTTTAATTGGTGTCTTATTTATTTATTTATTTTTGACCACATCGTGCAACATGCAGGATCCTAGTTCCTTGACCAGGGATTGAATACAGGGCCCCTGCATTGGGAACATGGACTGCCAGTCTGTGTATGTGCTCAGTCGTGTCCAGCTCTTTGCCAACCCATGAACAATAGCCTGCCAGGCTCCTCTGTCCATGGGATTCTCCAGGCAAGGATACTGGAGTGGGTTTCCATTTTCTACTCGAGGGGACTTTCCCAGGAATCAAACTCGAGTCTCTCGTGTCTCCTGCACTGGCAGATGGATTCTTTACCACTGAACCACCAGGGAAGCCCAGGGATGTACTCAAACATATATATATATATTTTTTTAATTGGTCCCTTTTTATACATTGACATTATTTGAAGACTATCCTGACATCAGGGATTACACATTCTTCTAACTGCACTTAGCAGTAAATATAAATAGGAACTCCCCCAAAATGTCATCTTAGAAGTATATGCTGTGAATCTGCTTTGCTGCATAGTGTAGCTTCCCTGGTGGCTTAGACGGCAAAGAATCTGCCTGACCCAGGTTCGATCACTGGGTCAGGAAGATTTCCTGAAGAAGGGAATGGCAATCCACTCCAGTATTCTTGCCTGAAGAACTCAATGAACAGAAGAACCTGGAGGACTATTGTCCATGGGGTTGCAAAGAGTCGGACATGAATGAGTGACTACACTTTCTTTTTCATAGTGTAAAAGGAACTTCCCAGGAGGATCAGTGGTAAAGAATCCACTTGCCAATGAAGGAGACACAAGTTCAATCCCTGGGTCAGGAAGATCTCCTGGAGAAGGAAATGGCAGTCCACTCCAGTCTTTTCACCTGGGAAATCCCATGGATAGGATTGACAGGCTACAGTCCACGGAGTCACATTGAGTCAGATACAACTTAGCAACTAAACAACAAAAACAGTAGGGCAAAGGACAGAATAAATAATAAGAGAATTAAAGAATTACTTGCTACAGTTGATAGAGACTCAAAGACAGTCTTTTTACATTCTACATGCCCCTGAGATTAAATTATGGAGTTTTATCTCAATGAATGAATGAATGTACAATGTATGTACTTTTCTTAAGTCACTTTTCCTCATGTAGCTTCCTAAATCCATGAATTTCTTGTTAAATAATCATAGTAAGATACTATTAAGTCTTTGATTTAGAGTAACTTGTGTTTTTTGTGATTAAAATTTTCTTTTTTAATTTTCTTTGGAGTATATTCGATTACCAATGTTGTGTCAGTTTCAGGTGTCCAGTGGAGTGATTCAGTTATACATGTACATATATACATGTATCTATTCTTTTCAAATTCTTTTGGTTTTTTTTTGCCACACTGTGCAGCATGTGTCACCTTAATTCCCCAATGAGGGATTGAACCCCAGCCCCCTGCATTGGGAACACAGAGGCTCAACCACTGGACTACTATAAAATTATTTTAGAGTAACTTGTGGAATTTGAGATTTTGCCAGTAAAATGCCTTTCTCGTTTGCCAATATTAACTGAATGGATGTTGAATATATTTATACATTTTTAAAAGAATGAGTGACTCAATGAATAAATTCTTTCACATACTGTATTGACTCTCTATTGATAAAATCCAGTTTATAAATTTTCATTCTCACTCTTCCTTAGCTTACTGATGTCCTTGTTAATGAAATTCTCTGTGGAGCCGATGGAACCAGTATCAAGTGTGGCGTTATTGGGGAAATTGGTTGCTCCTGGCCTCTGACTGACAGTGAAAGAAAGGTTCTGCAGGCAACAGCTCACGCCCAGACTCAGCTTGGCTGTCCTGTTATTATTCATCCCGGAAGGAATCAAAGTGCACCATTTCAGATTATCCGAGTGTTGCAAGAAGCTGGAGCAGACATCTCTAAAACAGTTATGTCACACCTCGATAGGTAAGGAGAACATCTACCAATTAATGTCAACCATCACATGATTCATGGATGATCAAGTAGAATCATCAGATCAATGAAACACTAGAGAAAACTACTAACTACATGTTAGATAGTATTTAGAAAGTTTTACCATAAACATTAATAAAAGTCACTGATGCCATTTTTGTGTCAGTACCCTAGGTATTTTACATGTCATTTCTTTTAATTTAGTTAATCCTTCATTACCCTTCATGGTAGGTATCACTGCTTTGCCTCAAGGTGTGATGTCACAGTTGGTGTCAATTCCACCTGCTTAGTACTTTACCAGTAGTTAGAGCGATAAATTTATCGGCAAATATAAAGGGAAGGCAAATTGGTTTCATTCTGAGAATAAAAACACACATATATAATTGTTGTGGTTTGCTGTTGTGACTGATGGTTTGAATCATCTGAATTTTGGAAAACGCAATGCTAAAAAAATAATAGTAATACGTATATTATTTGTTTGGCAGTATTATATCTTAGTTTCCTATGGTTTTGTAACAAATTATAAGAAACTGTGAGGCTTCAAACAGTAGAAATGTATTCTCTGACAGCTCTGGAGGCCAGCAGTCTGAAATTAAGGTGTTGGCAAGGCTGTGCTTCCTCCAAGGACCTACAAGGAGGAGCCTTCTTTGCTGTTTTCACTGTCTGGTGGTTCCAAGCTTTCCTTGGCTTGTAGCCGCCTAAATTCAATTTCTGCTCTGTCTTCAGATGGCCTCCTCAAGCCTGTCTGTGTCTCCTCTTTTGATTCTTATGAGGACACCCATCATTAGATTTAGTGCCCACCCAGATCATCCAGAATAACCTCATCTCAAAATCGTCAACTTAATTACATCTGAAAAGACCCTCTTTCCAAATAGGGTCACTTTCAAAGATTCAGAGAGTTGAAACACGGACATGTCTTTTTGAGGTCCACTACTCAGCCTCTTTATATTATACGTGTTCAGTTCAGTCGCTTAGTCGTGTCTGACTCTTTGCGACCCCATGAATCACAGCACGCCAGGCCTCCCTGTCCGTCACCAACTCCCGGAGTCCACCCAAACCCATGTCCATCGAGTTGGTGATGCCATCCAGCCATCTCATCCTCTGTCATTCCCTTCTCCTCCTGCCCCCAATCCTTCCCAGCATTAGTATCTTTTCCAATAAATCAACTCTTCGCATGAGGTGACCAAAGTATTGGAGTTTCAGCTTCAACATCAGTCCTTCCAATGAACACCCAGGACTGATCTCCTTTAGAATGGACTGGTTGGATCTCTCCAAGCGACTCTCAAGAGTCTTCTCCAACACCACAGTTCAAAAGAATCAATTCTTCGGTGCTCAGCTTTCTTCACCATCCAACTCTCACATCCATACATGACTACTGGAAAAACCACAGCCTTGACTAGACGGACCTTTGTTGGCAAAGTAATGTCTCTGCTTTTCAATATGCTGTCTAGGTTGGTCATAACGTTCCTTCCAAGGAGTAAGTGTCTTTTAATTTCATGGCTGCAATCACCATCTGCAGTGATTTTGGAGCCCCCAAAATAAAGTCTGACACTGTTTCCACTGTTTCCTCATCTATTTCCCATGAAGTGATGGGACCAGATGCCATGATCTTAGTTTTCTGAATGTTCAGCTTTCAGCCAACTTTTTCACTCTCCTCTTTCACTTTCATCAAGAGGCTTTTTAGTTCCTCTTCACTTTCTGCCATAAGGGTGGTGGTGTCATCTGCATATCTGAGGTTATTGATATTTCTCCTGGCAATCTTGATTCCTGCTTGTGCTTCTTCCAGCCCAGCATTTCTCACGATGTACTCTGCATATAAGTTAAATAAGCAGGGTGACAATACACAGCCTTGACGTACTCCTTTTCCTGTTTGGAACCAGTCTGTTGTTCCATGTCCAGTTCTAACTGTTGCTTCCTGACCTGCATACAGATTTCTCAAGAGACAGGTCAGATGCCTAGTATTCCCATCTCTTTCAGAATTTTCCACAGTTTATTGTGGAGGGTCAGTAAAATAACTGACTATATAAACAGACATTGGCTACAGTTATTGGAATGAAAAAGCCCAACAACGTTGCAAAGGCTAGACACTGGTCCTTACACTGAACTGATGAAGGAATTAACATAGTACCAATGAGACTAATAATACATTACAATTACTTCTATCTTGCAAAGTGGTATAAAGCCATGTTAGCAGACAGATAAATCCTGATCATGAGACCTGACAGTCTGCTATTTAATAAATTAATGTTCCTATGGAATGTATTGGCAAAATGCTTCATCTTGATAAAAACACTGTAAAATCTTGTGCAGAAAAAATATTAAACATGTTACAGTTGTGGCAGAACAGAGAAGCCAGTATTAATGGGAAAACCGAGGGACATCAAGGTAAAGGCAATTGTTCTGGTATCCAGATCAATACCTGGCAATCGTCAGGAATCTTTTGGTTGTACTGATAAAATACAAGGATGCTTCTTGATAATGGTCACTGAGGTGGTACATCACAGTGTGAAGAATAGAATCTTTGCACCCAGAGACACCTGCTTTTAAATCTTGCCTCTGCCATTTGCTCTGAGGTCTTGAGTAGCTTCATTTGAATTTAAAATAATGTATTTTTTATCATATTTTCTATGATATGGAATATATGTTGCACCTTTCATCAATAAGATGATTTTTAATTCTTTTTAAACAGTGTGAAATATATCAGACATGCAAAAGTATATAGATAATATATATTTTTAAAATTTAAAAATATTTATTAGGCTCTTGAAAACATTGTGTTCTGCTGTTATCATATAAATGCTCCCTCTATATTCATTAGACTACAATTGTTAATGGTGGTGTTCAAATATTCTATATTTCTACCAATTTTTTGATTTCTCAATCTATTGGTTACCATGAGAAGTGTGTTAAAATCCATCAGGGTGGATTTTTAGTTTCTGATTGTACATATTTCATTTTTGTATCATATATTTTGAAGCTATGTTATGCATACAAATTATTATTTTTCCCAGTGAATTGAAATATATCAAAATATATTGAGCTGCTTTACATTGTAATGTGAATATTAGGGGTGGGGGTTGGTTTTAAAAGCTGTTTTACCTGATGTTAATGTACCTATACCAATCTTTACATGTTTGTCTTTATAGTTTACGTGTGTCTTATATATTAAGCATATGGCTGGGTTTGGAGTTTTACCCAACCATATTCTTTTTATATGGTAAACCCAATTTTTTACATTCACTGTCTTTACTGATTTTTTTTGTCATGGTTACTGTTAAAATTTCTTGGTTTATTTTTATTGTTTCATTTTCATCTTCATATTCTATTTTTCCCCTTCTTTGGAAGGTATGTATACTATTTATATTCTATTCATGGTTACAGTAGAAAATTCAACATGTATATTTAACACATAGAATTTTAAAAGTTTCAAATAGAATAAATATTTTTACCTTCCTTCCTTCCTAGTAATACAAGGACTTTAAAATCCTTCAGCCTCAATTATAATCTAAGTTATATGCCAAATTTTTCAGGATGTGGGTCTACTTGACTTTTTAAAACCCAGTGATATTATTTTGTTATTAAAAACAAAGGTCAGTGTATATTTAGATTAATGTTTTTGCTTTTTTCATTTGCTTATCATTTTTTCCTCATGTGCCAGATCTTTATCCTTGAAATATTACTTATTTCCTGAGGTACATCATTTGAAGTTCCTTTACTGAGGGTCTGTTTTGGTAATAAATACTTAGGTTTCATGTGTCTGAAAATGACTTTATTCCTTCATTCATAAGGAATAATTTAATATAATAGATAATTTATAATAATGAATTAGAATGGATAATTCTATTTAAAAGTTATTCTCCCTTTAAAGTCCTTTAAAGAGATTCCATTTTCTTTCTTTTTTTTTCTTTTAGAAATAGCAGGTCTTTACTGAAAAATCACTCAAAAGTCACATGGTCGCAAGTTCCTTCAGTACATGGCAAAGCATTTCTCAGAGCCAGGGCCCTGCACTAGAAACATTTTATTGCATAAAACGAAACTTTAAAAATGGTATGGGCACTACTGAGGTTCATACCAGCTTTCCACTGGAGGTAAAGAGGGTGAATCAACTCATCTGAAAGCATCAGCAGCTTTTTGGTGGTGGGGAGAGGGGTGGTCAGCTTTAATGCTACTGGTCCCAGAGAAGATGGGGAGTGTGATGTGCCAGGCCCCGCTGAACCGAAGTGGGCTTCTCCAGAGCTTCACTCCCGCTGCCGCCTAGGGATCTTCTGGGATACAGAATACACTCACAGGGCTGAGCTCAGGCAGTGCTGCCCACCCCAGGACCACCAATTATGTTTTTGATCAGGCTGTGTTTCTGGTGGAGCATTAATGCTGGCTGGGAGTGGGGTGGAGCTAAGGATCCACTTTCTGGTTTAGGAGGCTTTGGTATGCTGAGCACAGGTGGGCACCATCTTCAGTGATGGGGACAAAGCAGCTGTGTGACAGCCCCTTCCCCGACCCGCCACCACTTCCTCCATTCTATTGCACAATTTATCCAGCTCCACAGGGCTGGGCACGTGACTCAGCAGCCAAATCACCCCAAGGGAGAGGTGGGAGTAGGTTTGTCTCTTGATAGTGAAGGTGGATATCTACCTGAGGCCTCAGATCTCAGCTGAGCACAGATAAGATGGTTGGGGGGATCTCAGGGCTGAGGGGGGTCTTCTGGGTCCAGGAGAAGTTGGGGGAGGCAACAGAGAAATCATGCCTCCCCAAAAGCCCCAGGGTCTAAATATCGCTTTGAAAACAATTTCAGGCTCTACCCAAAGACCCCCTCCAAAGGCAGTCATACTCCAGTGAAATATTCCAATCTCTTGGCAGCAGCCCTCCTGGGCTGGTCCAGCAAAACTTTGTGAACTCACGGCTCCATAAACAGGCTGAGCATCCTTCCACGGCGGCTTCTCCTGCGTGTCCTTGTGCATCTCTGCAGCAGGGCTGGTGCTCTTTGTGGAAGGACGGCGGAGGGCAGTGTGAACCCACCCTACTGGTCCTGGCGGGGTCAGTCGGGGGCGGGGGGGTGTGTTCCTGAAATGCATCTGCAGCAGCCCCCTGCCCATCTGGCTCACCAGACGACGAGGGTAGGAGTGAGGAGGTCAGGGGGCTGAGGGGTGGGCTAGATGACGATCCTTGCCTGGACCAAGGAAGCCTCAAAGTGCTGACGTGCATTGTTGCTGTTACATCAGCTTTAAGTAATTGTGTTTCCTTTTAAGTAATCTGTCCTTTTTTCAGATTACTTGGCGCATCTTTGTCACCTGTTCTGTATTTTCCCCTATGAGCTATCTCAATGTGAGTTTCTTTTTTATTTTGTTGCTTGGAATTCCTGGGTAGGAAGGTATTTTCCATTGTTTCTGAAAAACTTAAGCCATTGTCTCTACAAATACTGCTTCCTATTTCCTTACTATTTGTAAACTGTAAGTTGACATATGTAGGATCTTAATACCTGTACTTCATTATCCATTTGTGTCTTTGAGCTGTAATTTCTTCAGTCTCATCTTCCTATTTACTACTTCTCTGTCCAGTGAAATCAATCTGCTGCTTATTCCATCAGTTTGGTTTATAATATTAAGAACTATAGATTTTTTTTTTTTCTATAAGTTCCATTTGGTTACTTTTCAATTCTCCTTGGTTAATTTTGATCATTTATTTTTTCCTTCATCATATTTTCAGCTTCATCATTTAAAAATTATCAAAAATACAATCTTAACTTTGTAGTTAATAAACTTAATTTCCACTGTCTTTTTACTCTGACTTTATAGTTCGTTGGTTCTTCTGGCCCTCATTCATTATTTCCTTGTAAAATATGACTGTGGTCTTAGATTGCTCAGAAATTATCATGAGTCCCAGGTTGGAGGGTATTTTCCTGTTTTTTGTTTTGTTTGCTTCTTATAGGTAGTTAGGGGGCGTTACTAACTTGAGACTACTTTAAACTAAATTTTTAAAAAATTATAAATCAATTTTTACTGTGGTAAAATACATACTGCTGAAGAATTGATGCTTCTGAACTGTGGTGTTGGAGAGGACTCCTGAGAGTCCCCTGGACTGCAAGGAGATACAACCAGTCCATCCTAAAGGAGATCAGTCCTGGGTGTTCATTGAAAGGACTGATGTTGAGGCTGAAACTCCAATACTTTGGCCACCTGACGTGAAGAACTGTTTCATTAGAAAAGACCCTGATGCTGGGAAAGATTGAGGGCAGGAGGAGAAGGGGACGACAGAGGATGAGATGATTGGATGGCATCACCAACTAAATGGACATGAATTTGAGTAAATTCCGAAAGTTGGCAATGGACAGGGAGGCCTGGCGTGCTGCAGTCCATGGGGTCGCAAAGAGTCAGACGTGACTGAGTGACTGAACTGAGCTGAAAATACATATAACATAAAATTTACCATCTCAACCATTTTGGTTATTTTCGGTACATTCACGTTGTTGGGCAACCAATCTCTAGAACTCTCTTCATCTTGCACAACCAAAACTCTATGCCCATGAAACAACATCCGCTCTTCCCTTCCTGCTCCCCACCCCCAGTCCATGGCAACCACCATTCTACTGTCTGTCTCTATGAATGTGACTACTGCAGGTGTCTCATATATGTAGGATTGTACCCTATTTGTCTTTTTGTGACAGCTTAAATGTTTGAGGGTTTTAAAACCACACAGATGCTATGAATTTTTGCCCCTAAATTCAATAAGTACAGGTTTGTGGTTATTGATTCTCATGGAAGACTCTTTTCCTGACTACCTCCATTCCACCAAAAGACAAGACTGAGGAAGAAATAAAATCTCTAAAGACTCCTCCTGTGGGCCAGGTTTTTACTGAGTCCACCCACATGGGTGTTTTTTGGGGAGTGAAAGGACTACTCCCTTTATGTGCTGGTGGAGGCTATATCTCTGATTTATCTCTGTTCAGCCCCAGTACTTTCTCACTTCACCCTTTAAAAACCTCCAGGCAACAGAAAAACAGCAATCTGATTTAAAAAATGTGCAGAAGATCTGAATATATATATATATATCACAGAGATGATGAACAGGCACATGAAAAGATGCTCAGTATCATTAATCATCAGGCAAATTAAACCACAGTGAGATATCATCTCACACCTGTCAGAATGGCCATCATCAAAAAGAAAAATAACAAATGTTGGCAAGGATGTGGAGACAAGGGAACCTTTGTAGTGTTGGTGGGAGTGTAAGTTGGCACAGTCACATGGAAAACAGTACGGAGGTTTCTCAGAAAACTAAAGACAGAAGTAGTATGTGACCCAGAAATTTCACTCCTGGATATAAAGCCCCAAAAGCCAAAAACAATGACTCAAAAAGATACGTGCACCCCAATGCTCATGGTTGCATCATTTACAATTGCCAAGATATGGAAGTAACCTCAGTGCCCATCAACAGATGACTGGATAAAGAAGAGGCAATATACAGTACTCCATTATATATAATGGAATACTACTCAGCCATAAAAAAGAACGAATTTTGCCATTTTCAACTACATGGATAGATAGTATACTACTAGAGAAAGATAAACACTATATGATACCACTTATGTGTGGAATCTAAAAAAATACAACAAACCAGTGAATATAACAAAAAAGAAATAAGCTCACAGATAAAGAAAACAAACTAGTGGTTACCAGTGGGGAGAGGGTACAGGGAGGGACAAGGTAGCAGAAGGGGATTAAGAGGTATAAACTGCTATGTATAAAATACATAAGCCACAATGATATTCTATACAACACAGGGAATATAGTCAATATTTTACAACTAATAAATGGAATAAAGCTTTAAAAGTTGTGAATCACCATGTTGTACACTAGAAAGTTACATATTCTACATCAATTACACCTCAGTAAAAAAAAAACAGATTGGCAAATGGCAGCTCTGGGTCATGTCTACACCTCATTTCTCTGCTTTCTCTTTTGTTTCTGCCTCCCCAAGCAAGTCCCTTGCTTTCCCTACCTGCTTAGACAGGCATTTTAAAATATGATCTTTTTTCCCCTTTCATTTTATTCATTATTTTACATGTACTCTGCATGGAAGTTTTCCTGTGAATGTTCAGCTTGCCCTACTGCTTAGAATTGGCTTCAGCTAATTCTTAAAGACTCTTTCTAACTATCTGTTTATAGCTACACATGTAAGTAAGTTAGAAAAGGATGCTTGCTCAGTTATGCCCCACTCTTTGCAATGCCATGGACTATAGCCCACCAGGTTCTTCTGTCCATGGGATTGCCCAGGTAAGAATACTAGAGTGAGTTGCCATTTCCTTCTCCAAGCCAGAAATTCAAGTCGCGTCTCCTGCATTGGCAGTTGGATTCTGTACCACTGAGCCATTAGAGAAGCCCTAGAAAATGATGTTTGGCCTTAATAGAACATAACCTTTCACTGGAAATTGTAAGATAAACTGTAACTTCTAAAACAGTAGGACTTCTCTGTTCAGAAAATCAAACTATACCCCTGATCAGGGAACTAAGATCCTACATGCCATGCAGACAAAAGGTTTAAAAAATAAATAAATAAAATTGGGCCTTTAAAAATATTTTAATAAATCAATACATATATAAATATATATATACTATACATACATATGTCTGTATATATATCTGTTTATTTTTTGCTCATAAAATCAACATGTATAGGTACACATATATGTGTACACACATTTGTATATGTATTTTCTTTTGAATGATTGCCATTTCCTTGCCTCTTTTTAAAATGGCCTGGGATGGAAAGTAGAGCTTGACCTGACATCAGCCAAACTCAGAGCATCCTAGAAAGCTTGAGACGAATCCCAGAACAGTCACCCATTCTGTACCCATACAGGGATGATTCAGGGGTCCAGTGTCTAAAAAAACAGTACTGTACCTATAAGTATGAATATTTCAGAGCGCAGGCAAATTAGGGAAAGTGGCCTCACAAAAAGGAGTGCATTGGAAAAAACAAACCAAATAAAGTAACAGGAGAAAAAACTCAGGGAGGCAGAGGCAGGCAATGTTAGCTTTTTGATGTGAGTGTTCACAGCAAGACAGTTGCCAGGCTCATGTTTGACTAGGTCATCTTTTCACAGACTCTCCGAGGTCCACTGGGCTACACACATAGTCTGATCCGTATTGAAAGGGCAAGGACTTCAGCTTCTATAATGGGGACACATCACAAAAGAACATGTATTTCATGTAACAAAATGCACAGACAACACACACAAAAAGAAGAGAATCCTGAAAACAAGGCTTCCAGGAAAACAACAACAGAAATTCTTTGGCATAAAGGAGAAGGTTCTGAACCCGCAGGCTGTTGTGGCTGCCGGTAGCAAGTTAAGATGCTGGCTCTGTCCTGTGGCCCCTTTTTTAGGACACTGAGCTTTCTAGCTTTTTACAGGCTTTTGGTGCCTGTAAAACTGTTCATTCCTCTCTTTGAAGGTAGGATTTCTATCATTTGAGAATACAAAATACAATTACTTCAGAGTCAGAGTACTTAATGACAGGGAAATATAAGTAAATAAATGGTATATGATAAAAAAAATAAAATACTTCAGGGTGTCCATAATCCACTAAAGCAATAAATAGTTTTGAAGATATGTAACTCTTCACTCACTCATTCAGACATAAGGCATTTTATCTTAAAATACGGGCACATATGCACATAAAGCAACAATAACAACAAAACTGGGATAGGCCTAGCCAAAAGAAGCAGCTGGACCCTGAGAGGGAAGGGTTAATGAACGGCCATCACCTTAGGACACTCCAAACCACACTGTTGTCACGTGACCATTTGTGACCTGCTCCAGGTCATCTGCCTGGAGACAACAGCCTGACAAGATAAATCTGCTTCTGTGTCTAGTCCCCTCCCCTAACCATCTGTTCTCTTTAGGAAACGCAGGCCCGTGGAAGTGCCCAGGAATGCAGCAGGCGTAACCCTCGGGAACATGGCAGGGGGGTGTGCCCTTGACAGTTACAGCCACCCAAAGTCAACATTTGTCAGAAAATAACACCAGCATTTCCGTGTGGTGGTCTGGGCTTCTAATCCACAAAGGCTTCATGCCTTTTAATCACTTACTAAAACTTGGCTATCTGTTAAAACTCCAGCCACATTTTCGGGTGGCGTGTCATCATGGCCCTGCCTTCTGGCCCGGTCTGATATAGGGTACATGTGATGGAAGAAGACAGCCAGGACGAGTCTTGTTGCCATCTGCCTCCAAGGAAGTTTTATCTGCAGTGGACTATAAAGTAGCTGTAGGTATTTTTATGACAACAAAATTCTTTCATTACCAAGGAAGGGGGGCTAGAGAGACATGGTTAGAAGGTATCTGGGCACTAGCTATTTACTGATCAAACTCCAAGCCCCTGGGAGGGCAACAGACAGGTGCTGGGCCTCAGTCTTTTTCTGCTTAATTATGTATTTAACAAAACAGAGGGCTTTGATGGAAACCCAGGGCCTAGAGTTTGATTAGGGGCACAATGATAATTAAGTGCAGGAACACAGCGCATCTCTCTGAAAATCTCTCCCCACGGAAGGCAGGGGAATTTTACCTGAGGGTTTCTGAAAGAGAGGGCAGAGCACAGGGGATGGACTATTAAAACATGTTATACTCTTTAGCCCTGATTATTCATGCCAAATTTGCCCACCTCTTCAAAGGATGCAATTTTGATACATTTTCTCATGCTGTTAATTAGATGAAGTAATGGAGTGAAGAATAATTTCATTTATTCTTTCATTCACCAACTATTTATTAAGTGTCTAAGCACCATATATCAGACACTAGGATGTAGCAAGGAGCAAGACCCACTTTCTGGCTTCGACATGAGTATTCCATTATAATTATGGTGACTTAACCTTAAGGGTTGGAGAAGGAAATGGCAGCCCACTCCAGTATTCTTACCTAGAGAATCCTGTGGACAGAGGAGCCTGGTGGGCTGCTGCCCATAGGATCACACAGAGTCTGACATGACTGAAGCGACTTAGCAGCAGCAGCAGCAACCTTAAGGGTGTTTTTGTAAAGCCACCCCAAAATAATCATTTGGTATCCTTGGAACTGTATCCTTTTAATTCCTGTGAATACTAGTGAATTAATGTGAAACCATTCAAAAACAATTCCAGGCAGAAATTTAGCAAAATTGACCAAAATATTTTAATATATGTAAATAGAATGGAAATACTAAAAAAAAACAGTTGGAATGTTTTACACATGAAATGGTTTATAACATTTAGAATTCTCTGCATACATTGCTGTATTTCTTAATAGTTTATTGTTAGGACTATGCTTATGCATTCACTATGTATAAAATGTATAGTATGTGGGGACAGGAATGAGTATGCATTTTAGAGTATATACTTTATACACATTATATATAGTAAAGACAACTTATTTAGTCATATTGGCTCAGATCTAACTACTGAGTGAGAAATGCAAGCACTTTCCTGGTAGTCCAGTGATTAAGAATCCACCTTGCAATGCAGGGGATATAGGTTCAATCCCTCATCAGGGAACTGATATCCCACATGCTGCAGGGCAAGTAAGCCCATGCGCCACAGCTAGAGAATCCGTGCACCACAATGAAAGATCCCAAAGATGCAACAAAAATCCCATGTGCCAAAACTAAGACCTGATACAGTCAAATAAATAGATAGTTTTTAAAAACCAAAAACAAACAAGCAAAAAAAGAAATTCAGGAACAAAGTAAGGGCCTGAGAAGCACATGAGAATTTTAAAAAGCAAATATTTACTAATGACACTGCTCCTTTCCCATTTCCTAATGTCCACTGATATTTCTTCTATTACCACTATTACAGATGATAGGAAAATATAAGAAAAACTAGATGCTTTTAAACATATCACCATGGCTACTGTATAAACTTAGGTATTCCTGCAGTTAAATTTTACATAAGAATCTACATTGCCACCCACAGAATGGGAGAAAATATTTGCAAATGAATCAGTTAATCAATGGATTAATTTCCAAAATATACAAACAACTAATGCAGCTCAATTAAAAAAAAACAATCAAAAATGAACAGAAGATCTAAATAGACATTTCTCCAAAGAAGACTCATGGATGGCTAAGAGGCACATGAAAAGATGTTCAACATCATTACTTATTAGAGAAACTCAAATCAAAACTAAAATGCGTGATCACCTCACACCAAACAGGAAGGTTATCAAGTTGGGTAGGACAAACTAAGAAAGTAGAGGTTAGGGCAAATTGAGAAAGTAGCATTACAAATATACACTGTGCTGTGGTTAGTCACTCAGTCATGTCAGACTCTTTACAACCCATGGACTGCAGCCCACCAGGCTCCTCTATCCATAGGAATTCTCTAGGCAAGAATACTAGAGTGGGTTGCCATGCCCTCCTCCAGGGGATCTTCCCAACCCAGGGATGGAACCCAGGTCTCCGGCATTGCAGGCAGATTCTTTACCAGCTGAGCTACCTGGGAAGCTGCATATATACACTATCATGCGTAAAACAGACAGCTAGTAGGAAGCTGCTATAACTCAGGGAGCTCAGCGTGGTGCTCTGTGATGACCTAGATGGGTGGGGTTGTGGTGGGGGGAGGCTCAAGAGGGAGTGTATATGCATATACACTGGCTGATTTGTATTGTACAGCAGAAACCAATACAACATTGTAAAGTAATTATCCTCCAATTAAAAAAGGAAAGGAAAAAAATTCTTCAAACAACAAATGCTGGAAAGGGTGTGGAGAAAAGGGAAACCTCCTACACTGTTGATGGGAATATAAATGGATACAACCATTACGGAGAAAAATATGGAGGTTCCTTAAAAAACTAAAAATAAAGCTACCATATGATCCAGAAATTCCAATCCTAGGCCCATACATGAAAAAAATCGTAATTCAAAAAGATACATGTATCTCAGTGTTCACTGCAGCACTATTTACAATAGCCAGGACATGGAAGCAACCTAGATACCCACTGACAGAAGAATGGATAAAGAAGATGTGGTACATTTTTACAATGGAACATTACTCAGCCATAAAAGTGAACAAAATAATGCCATTTGCAGCAACATGGATGGACCTAGAGACTGTTATACACAGAGACAATCTCTGTCTCAGAGAAAGAAAAATATCATATGATGTCACTTATATGTGGAATCTTAAAAAAAATGGTAAAAAAAATTTTATTACAAAATAGAAGTGGAGTCACAGACATAGAAAGCAAGTTTATGGTTATCAGGGGCAAAAGGAGGGAAGGGATAAATTGGGAGATTGAGATTGACATATACATGCTGCTATATAACTATATTAAAATAGATAACGAAAAAGAACCTAGTGTATAGTACAGGGACCTCTACTCAATACTATATAATGACCTACATGGGAAAAGAATCTAAAAAAGAGCCGATATATTTATATGTAGAACTGATTCACTTTGCTGTACAGTAGAAACTAACATAATATTGTAAATCAACTATACCCCAGTAAAATTTTTTAAGAAATCTACATTGGTTTATAGAGTGTACTCAGTGAGACAGGAACACACACAAGACATGAGCAACTTGCAGGGTGATGTTGTGTGGTGACGCTGGCCACAGCGGTCCCTTCACGAATCCAGTGCATATTCTATGCCTGTCTGGGGCAATGGAGAAAGAGGGGGTGCTGGGCGCACAGTGTCTGATCCTACCTCTGACAACAGCACCTACTTTCTGAGTGACCTTGAAGAAGTCCCTGAAGCCTCCAAGTCTTTTGCTCATCTGTCAAAAGGGGTTAAGAAAAATTATTTTTTAAACCTTAAAGTGTTAGGCAAATTTCCCCAATTATTACTTGTCACAGTTTTCCTTTTAGCATTCAAAAGAAGTAAAGTAAAAAGACCTATTTAAAAAGAAAGAGAAAAGTCCAAACAAATATTGGACAAACTGAAATGGAGCAAAACGACTTAGTATACCTAAAAGTGCTGAATAAAATGCAGTTAATTAACTTATGCTGGTAATCGGTATGTGTTAATTATCCCAAAGTGCACTCTTTAACACAGACACTTGGGCGAATCAGCCCAATGTCAACAGCAAATGAAGACACTGGTCCTGTCTTCTCTTCAACATATTTTAACCACCGAAACCTCCCACAAGTAATTTCTTCTTCTAAAGCCATTTTTCATGAGTCTGACACCATTCCCAAGAAATGTGACATTTTAACAAATAGGACTGCCATGTCTGTGAGATTTATCTTCACTCTCCTCCATGCCATCATTCCATGAACTATGTATCGCTTTACATGAAAAACGCAGCCTCTTTTGTGCTCTGTGGCAGCTGCAAAGTTCATATGGTAAAAAGCTCTTCCTAGGGTGGCTAAACTGTGAAATGCATTTTAAAATGAAGTTTTAATTACATTTTGCAATTCAGAGCCCACTTCTGGTTTTAGTGTAATTTAAACAAGGGTTTTTCTCTCTTGCAGCCATCTGTTCCTTTTTCTTAAGCTTACACTTATGTCATAATATTGAAAACGTGACGTCATTCTCCTATGACATCATTAAGCATCTCTGTAAGACAGTGGGCCCAAGCAGACAATTGAATCATGTTTGTTCAAATATATAGATAATGGGGAACATGGAAAATCAATGCATGGCGATTTAAATTATTACTCTATTGCCTTTCATTCCCAGTTATTCTCTACAGTTGAGAAGCATAAAAGTAATCCTTTATCACAAAAAAGGATCCTCTAAAGAAAGACAAAAGAATCTTTAAAATACCTACATGCATGTGAATCAACTAGGATATTAATATGAATGCACCATGTGAATTGATGGTTTTGAGTTTGTGTGAAACCAAAGTTCCCGGTAAATATTTACTTGAAGTAATAAATTATACTTTGTGGTGATAGACATTGTTTAAGCATTGTGGAGGGAACAGTCTTACATTTAAAACTTATACCATTCTATTCAGTGTCTGTTTTTGACATTAAAAATAAATTAATTGAAATTCATCAATTAAGAATTTTTCAGGTTTTGTAGTTAAGCTGTAACTGCCACTAGTAATATAGTAATACATGTGACTAATGCTTTAGAATTATATTAACATTGAATTTAGTAGATTATAATAATTTATATATTAATTTCCTTTAGACATTATATTATAAATATTTTAAAAATTATTTTAGTTATTAAATCAATAGTTCTAGGTGAGTTGAATAATTCTTTTAAGTAGCTGTTGAAGAACTCTCATAAAATTGTAAAGAATCCCATACAGTATATCTGCACAAATATTCTTTGTTTTTAAATTAAGAAATTCTCCTTTAAGAGGGAGACAATTTTGGGGGGAGTTTCTTTCGTGGTAAACAATTTTTATAATAATCAGCCATTGAAATTCAACATTGTTTTAAATAAATCAGTTGTCTGTCAGCATCCTCTTATTGTTGTATTTTTAAGTTAAAGAAAATTTTAATTACTTGGTCAAGTTCATAAGTTTTGGCACTGAATATATTCTGTGTTTCTGGATGTGTCAGGTTCTGAACTCAAGTCTCAAAATAGACCAGCATTCACGGTGCTTACCCTCCAGGCCCAGGAAGTCACAGGTTGGATGGCTGATGAATTCCAAAAAAGTCACTGCACAATATAAGGGAAAGTGCACTAGCCTAGGAGCTAGAATTCCTGGATTCCTGATCAGTTAAGAGACCCAAGCTTTAGTTTCTTCATTTCTGCATTCGTGTTAATATGCAGCATCTGTATTTCACCAGTTCATTATGGCTTCAGAACCTGCCCTTTCCACACTCCTCTTGGTAGCATTTAATGATACCAAGATCTAATGAAGTGCCCACAGCAGGCCCTGGTTTCTCCTTCTCCACTTCTGTCATGATGGGGACCAAGTCCCATCACTTTACTCTTCCTTCTTGCCCTGTTTTGTTCTGGTCTATGACAGCATGATTCGCCCAGATGCTAGTCTAAATTCCCCTTCCCTTTGCACCCCTACAAAATAATAACTGTCTACCCCACTAAGATCTCCAAATATAGCCCCTCCTATTCATTCTTCTGTTGTTAACTTAATTCAGAACCTCATTTGTCCACTAAACCACTGTAATTATCTCCAAACAGGAAATCACTCTCTTAGTTTTACTCCCTAATCTAGCCTCCATGTTGCTACCATTTGGATTTTCCCAAACATAAATCTGCTTTACATATCTCCATCCTGATTTACAACTCTTCAGAAGTTCCATGTCACCTGCAGCACAAAATCCAAACATCCTGGTCATTTGGTCCCTACCAATCTTTCCAACTCATCTCCCATTCTTTTGAGATGCACAGGCAGAAGCTGGGCTAAAACCACACTGACCACAGTTTTGAGTAACCTATGCTGAGTGTTCTTACATGCTTCTCACATGACCTCATCCCTCTGATGTGAATACAGTATTCTCTGATATACTAGGAAGAGCATTTTTTCAATATACATCTCATCAGAGATGTCTTTCTCTATGAAGCCTTTTTGGAATGAGCCAAGGAGTGTTTGGTGTCTCCTCTATGTCAACCCGGATCCTAGGAGTACTTTCTTAGACTCGGTAAGGTCTGAAAAGCAATGATCTGTTTCCATGTCTATTTTCCCTATTGGACAGTGATCTTCTTGAAGGATGGGACGTCATATTATTTGTCTTTGTTTTCCCAGCTCATACATCATAGTAAATAAATGATCAACAATTTCTTATTAGATGGATGAATGGATGGATAGATGGATGCATCTCCCCTCATGCACGTTAGCACTGATAAATTCAGCCTTATCTCCCAGAAACAACAAGCTCTTTTACCTCTCAATAGGTGTTCTTCTGGATTATCTGTCCTTCATCTGACACTTGAACCCCACCAACCTACATCTGAATAGTTTTCTTCAGGACTCAACTCAAATGAGTTGCCTCTTTCATTATCCTTTCACAATATTTTGTATGTATTTGGACTATAAAAAGCTTTCAACACATTTAACTGTAATTATTAATTTAAATATGTATTTCCTTCCCTGACTTTCAGTTCTTGTGAGACTGCTGCTTAAATTTCTTATTCATAGGAGTATTCCCAACACAAAAGCTAGCACAAAAGCTAGCTAGGTAGGTAACAGTACAAGACAGTAAATGTTTGCTGAATTAATTCATGAAGGTGTGCTTGAATATATGAGATGAAATCATATATTTGCAAGTTCTTTGAAACCGGAAAAGCCCAAGACAAATGCTAGGTAATGTTATCATCTGGATCACACCCACGTATCATATCCTTTCCTCTGCTTCTTAGTTTTTTCTTCCCAGAGAGCTCACAGGCCCTTGTCTAAATTATCACTTCACACAGATTTCCTTGCTCCCACTCAGAGTGCATTTTGACATTAAACTAAACCCCTCAGCTCTTGGATAAAGGTCTAGAATATAAAGAGGTTTGAAAAACAGAATCAATCATCTTGCATTTCAGTACTGGCCTTAAAAACGTACATACGTGATAACCATATTCTGAAAATGAAGATAGCCAGATGGTGTCAGAGAACTGTTTTCTTAGCTAATAGTGATATATTTGTCATCAATGTATGCCTGTTCCTTACAAAGAGAGAATCTGTTTACTGGTTGAGGAGCAAACAGAAGAAATGATATAATATAAATAACAAGAATAAATACTTGATACGAACATCTCATCTTCCTCTTGGGAAGTTCCAGGATATTTTACAGATAACGTTGTGATCAACATTATTGGGAGAAGGCAATGGCAACACACTCCAGTACTCTTGCCTGGAAAGTTCCATGGATGGAGGAGCCTGGTGGGCTGCAGTCCATGGGGTTGCTAAGAGTCGGACACGACTGAGCGACTTCACTTTCACGCATTGGAGAAGGAAATGGCAACCCACTCCAGTGTTCTTCCTGGGAAATCCCAGGGACAGGGGGGCCTGGTGGGCTGCCGTCTATGGGGTCGCAGAGTTGGACACGACTGAAGCGACTTAGCAGCAGCAGCAGCAGCAACATTAATGACCTTGAAGAAGGGACTTTCTCCAGTGGGAAATGCAGCAGCTCTTCTGCATGTCCCAGTCACCACACTATTTAGGGCAAGAGGTGAAAGATATTTACCTCAAAGGCCGGGGAAGACTGGAATAAGAAAGAATGTAATTATTTATGGAAATAGAATATATGGCAACCCACTCCAGTACTCCTGCCTGGAGAATCCCAGGGACAAAGGAGCCTGGCGGGCTATAGTCCATGGGGTTGCAAAGAGTTGGACATGACTGAGTGACTAACACACATAGAATATGGAATGTGGAAAACTGGTTGAGGTTGACACCTTTGCTCTTAGTAGAAGTGCTGTGAGATCACTGATGACTGGGAGGGGCAGGACCTCTGTTTAAACCTCATCTGAAAGAGTCAAGCAGAGTATATTTTTCCCTGGTACCATTTTGACATCTGGGGTCAATCCTTTCTCCAAGCGGAAAAAAAGGTCACATGCATAAATGCAACTTCAGTAGCATCTTGACAGTCCCTGGAAGTCATCCAGCTGATTGTCAGTTGAGTGTAGTTAAGTCACCTTGTTGGACATTCTGTATGCTGGGCAAGATGCTTTTGTGATGGGGTATATTTCTCCATAGGTAAGTGCTGTCATAGGGAATGTGGCGGCAGAAGTGGGTGGATGCTCTCATCACAAAAGGAGCAGTGGGGTGTAAGACCGGGACATCTGAAGAGGAACACAAACTGCTCCTATTCACCAGCTCTTCATTTCAGAAGTTAAGGACTCCTAAGCTTTTCTGAGACTTAGTTTCTTCATCTATAAAATGAGGACAGTCATTGAGGGTGGGGCCCTCATGATGGGATTAATGCTCTTCTAAGAAGACACACCAGAAAACTTGTGAGAATGTGGCTGCCTGCAAGCCAGAAAGACAGCTCTCACCAGACCTGACCATGCTGATACCCTGATCTCGGATTTTCAGCCTCCAAACTATAAAAAACAATATATGTCTACTGTGTAAGCCAAAAAAGAATAAAAATAAAACAGGACGCCCATACCTTTCTCATGTAGTTTTTGTAAGAATTAAATGAAATGGGGCCATCTGAAATGCCTGAAGATTATTAAATGTCTTATTTTCTTGCTTCACCTGCTTCTCCATCCTACCACCTCATTAATATCTAATCCCAAACTTAACTTTTTTCTTTTGCAGAGCACTCTTCTGAAACGTGTGTATGACCAAGCACTGACGCTATTTTTTCCCATAGATTTTATACTGTGTCCCTTCTTTAGTAGGGAGAATTTAAGTGAACTCATTTCTTAGTTGCCTTCACACTAATGTTCAGTTATCTAGGCTGTGTCACATCACCAAATGTCACTAATAATAATATTGGGTTGGCCAAAAACTTCGTTTGTGATTATTTCCCATAACATCTTATCGAATGAACTTTTTGGCCAACTCAAAATATGCGTGTATATGTATGTGCAAGGGTTCCCTGGTGGCTCAGTGGTAAAGAAACCATCTGCCAATGCAGAAGACTCAGGTTCGATCCCTGGGTCGGGAAGATCCCCTGGAGAAGGAAATGGCAACCCACTCCAGTATTCTTGCCTGAGAAATCCCATGGACAGAAGAGTCTGGTGGGCTACAGTCCAGGGTTTGTAAAAGAGTCGGACGCAACTTAGCGACTAGACTAAACTAGAGACATATGTGTGTGTGTGTTTATATATATCTCCTGGCTTTTTAATGACAGCAAATTTGTCTGTCTCCTTTTTTAACTTCATTTACCCAATGTCTAAAACATGAGCTTAATTGCTTCTTTTCTGAAGTCTTCTCCCCTATACATTACTGTGAAAATTTTAACAGTGTTTTACAGAGGGGCCATTTCCCTCAAGTCGCACTCCTTTCTAATTCCCAGGGATTACATTTCACACTTAACACATGTAGAAGAATCTTACTGAACATTTTCTTCTTCCTCTAGAAACTTACCATGCCATTTTTCAGATGACATTTACAATCCAGGCAGGATTTATATGTAACTGATGTCTGGAGGTCTGGATGCCTGCATTCCCCATCCCTCCCTGAGACAAAGCTTTTGGAAGACCACATACAGGAAGATCACGCAGGGTCTCATGGGCCACTATAAGGCCTCGGCTCTTTCTCGAGGAAAATGAGGAGCTGTTGGTGGGCTGTGAGCGGAAGAGAGACCTGATCTGACTTAGTTGTGAAGACAGACTTTGGTGGTTATAATTGAATAGACAGTTACAGAGCAAAGGAAGAGAAACAAGGAGAGTGTTTGAGCATCTATTGCAGGAATCCTGCAAAAGATGATGATTGGGACCAGGAGGGCAGCAGAGGAGGTTGTGACATATCTGGATTCTGGTCATATTTTGAAAGTCAAGCCATAAGTCTATTTGATGGGCTAGATGTAGAGGGTTTTACAGGAAGAAACAGGAGAAAACCCCAAAGTTGTTGGTCCAAGCAGTGAATGGATGCAGTTGCTATCAACTGAGACTGGGGAGGGTGCCGCAACAGCTGGTTTGGGGTGGGACATGAAGGGTTTAGTTCAAGGCATGTTAAACTTGAGTTGTCTATTAGACATCCAAGTAGCGATGGCAGGCAGGCAGTTAGACATGCAAGTGTGAACTTTGGAAGGACCTCACCATAGAAGACCCTTAATATGTGATCCTTCATATTTGTGAGAGGCTTACAGCAACCTCAGGTTCTAAGATAGTAAGCAACAGTCATGATTAATAGAGCTCCTTCTCCTTCTCTGACCATATCACTGGAAATATCCAGAATGACAAAATGGTCAAACCCTGTCTATTATATGCAGTGATTGAAGACCTCCACAAAATAATCCTTTCTTATTTGGGGAGTAAATTTCTCATTTTTAAAGTGCAGTTTGAAGGTACAGTGGGGAGGGAATTACATTTCAAAATAAAAATTAAAAAACATGATGCACCTACAAAGTCAATTCAATTCTGGAAAATGTCCTTTAAGGATAAACTATTTAGCCATAGGATATGTTACATAGTATGATGATTAAGGAAGTAGATCCTAACCTTGAAATGAATTTACATTCCAGCACATCACCTTGCATATCTAATCTCTATGCCCCAGTTTCTTCATCTATAAACCTGAGACCAGATGGGATTATAGAGAATATTAAGTGAGATAATAAATAAAAAGCACATAGCACGGTGCCAGAAGCATAGTAAGTTCTTATACTTGTTGGCTATGATGATGATAAGCAAATTTATTTTTGTTTTCAGTTGGAACTAAGACTGAAAGATTTTCTTATAGTTTTTCATTTACCATGGATATAGATTCACTATATCACTTAAATACTTAGAAAACTGAGTCTCAAGGAATTTAGGCCTAAAGAAGCAAAAAGACATTGCAATCAGAAATAAGAGTCTGATCCAACCTGTTACGGGCAACTCGGTTGCTTTTCTTGATTCCCCACCCTGACCCACCCTGGTATTTTGCCCATATTGGTAATTAACAATTAGTAATTAACAAACCAAATGAACTGCCTCAAAGGGAAAAATATACTAAACTTATCTCTTCCCCCTTATGTTAATTGTGTATATTTCATTTTTACGTATGATTCTTTGGGGAAAACAGAATATGTTTACTATAGAAAAACAGATTCTTTTAGCCGAGTAATTTTGGAAGCAAAAATGGTCTCCATGGTAAGAAGAAAGAAAAGGAGTAGTATTAATAGAAGGTAGCACCGAGCTAATGTGCATTTTATAGTATAAAGGAAAGAGTATTTTTAGCCTCCCTGCCTAAAACAACATCATGAACTAGAAGTTATGCTAAACTGGTGAAGAGAATAAAAAGGAACCAGCTACAGTATGATTGCTCAGAATCAGTCAAGAGCCAGCTCCCAGGAAGCAGCCTGGGATAGCAGAATCCTCTCACTCATGGACACAGAGGCTTAACTGGTTCTCCTAGGGTTTGGAAGAGAGGCTCTGAAAATACTTCTGACCTCTTAGAAGCAGATTTGTAGACATATAATAGTGCATTAATCCTGGCATCCTGATGTTGCCAAAGTAATAGAATATCATAATGGAAAAAAGCCTAATAAGACAATGATTATCTGATGTTCCACTTCTTCTCCAGGCCAGCTGTGGATCCTGAACAATTTCTTCTTTTCTCTTAACTCTCTTCACGCAATATTTAACGAGGCTTATTTTCCATACTTATTTTTTCCCATATGGTCTCCTGGTAGGATCATTCCTTTCTTCATCCCTCTTCCCTCCCTCCCTTCTTTCCTTCATTCCTTTCACTCTTCCTTTTTCTCTTTCTTTCTTGGGAATGGTCTTGATCACTGCCTCCTATACAATGTCATGAACTTCTATCCATAGTTCTTCAGGCACTCTGTCTATCAGATCTAATTTCTTGAATCTGTTTGTCACTTCCACTGTGTAATCATAAGGGATTTGATTTAGGCCATACCTGAATGGTCTAGTGGTTTTCCCTACTTTCTTCAATTTAAGTCTGAATTTGGCAATAAGGAGTTCATGATCTGAGCCACAGTCAGCTCCCGGTCTTGTTTTTGCTGACCGTATAGAGCTTCTCCGTCTTTGGCTGCAAAGAATATAATCAGTCTGATTTTGGTGTTGACCATCTGGTGATGCCCATGTGTAGAGTCTTCACTTGTGTTGTTGGAAGAGGGTGTTTGCTATGACCAGTGCGTTCTCTTGGCAAAACTCTATTAGCCTTTGCCCTGCTTAATTTTTTACTCCAAGGCCAAATTTTCCTGTTAATCCAGGTATCTCTCAACTTCCTACCTTTGCATTCCAGGGGTTAACTTTATGTATACTTTTTATCTGTTAGAGTTTAAATTTCTTGAGATAATCTACTCTTGTTTCAGAATTGACTCTTCTATCTAAAGCCTGCACTTTCCCTATATTTTTCTCCTTTTCCGTTCATTTACATGGTCTTACAAAGAGTGATATTTTTGCTATGATCTCTATTGAAGTGAGAAAATACCCATAAATTAGCATAAAACAATAAATTCTATTTAAAAAATAAACACATCAGAACATAAATATCTATAGGAGCATTGCCCCTTTAAAAAAATTGCACTGATATTCACATAGGCTTTGGGATTAATTTTAGAACCACTTTATGATTGTCACAAGAAAATCACCCTGTTGCCTTACCTTGGCTTCATGTTTTATCCAGATCAGTATTACTCACCTAATTCTCCACTCCTGGCCAAATTTCCTTTTTGATAGTTTCCATAGTTCACATCAGTCCCACTAAGGATTTTCAAAAGAATATAGAGCCTACCCTGAAGACAATCCTGGAAAAGAATTACAACATTGTTTTTGAGATGGCAGCATAATTAAAATGTCTATAGTTTTGAAGTCCTTGAGTCGAGAAAACTCCCTTTTGGATGAGAATGTTCCCTAATTTTTGGGCTTCCCTGATGGCTCAGACAGTAGGGGGGAAAAAAAAAACCAGATTCAATCCCTGGGTTGGGAAGATCCTCTGGAGAAGGAAATGGCAACCCACTCCAGTATTCTTGCCTGGAGAATTTCATCAACAGAGGAGCCTGGTGGTCAAATTCCACCGGGTCGCAAAGGATTGGACACAACTGAGCAACTAGCACTTTTACTTCACTTTTCCTAATTTCTAGTAACAACTGAACTTAATATTTTATAGTCACATCTTAAAAGCCAACTCCAAAATTCTTTTACTTGATTTCAACTATATTCCAGTACATAGTGTGCTTAACACTTTTAATCTGTATGTGTGGAAAACATGGTCTTGGTAGTAACAATATGTCTGTCTTCTTGTCTCTAGGACTATCCTTGATAAGAAGGAACTACTGGAGTTTGCTCAGCTTGGCTGTTACTTGGAATATGATCTCTTTGGTACTGAACTTTTTCATTATCAGTTCAATCCAGATATTGACATGCCCAATGATAATAAAAGAATTAAAAGGTAAATATGATGAAATCTCTCACAGCATTTCCTTTTACCTTTCTTCCAGATTTTCATATCTGGTTGGGAATTAGTAAAGATTCAGAAAACAATAAGCAGGCAGAACCAGAGACTTGAAAGGGAAAATATATCAATGCTGTTTCAGGAAGGCAAATCTCTATATATTATTTCAAGGAGAAAATGAGTCAACCTAAGTAGGAAAAAGCTTAACAGAGCCTTAGAAGTTCAGTGCAGATGGGCAGCTGATAAGAAACACAGGTAATACTCAATCTCTGCTCTGACAGTAAAAGAACAAAGGACATTTCCCTGTTTTTATTCCTAATGAAGTAAGCTGTTTCTTTCTCAGGTTGATCACACCAAAGTCCTAACCTTCTGCAATGAATTTGTGAAATGTTCATTAAAAATATTCACTAAAGAGGTAATAGCAACTGAAAGGCTACAAGGTCAAACATTATATAAAGTCCAACTCTCAAAATTGTTCAAGATTTGTGAGGGAAAACAAATAATTGTACAAGTCATTCTCTGCACTCAAGTGGAAATTTTTGAGAGTCAAAACTAGATGGTTACCTGGTTTGTCTTGGTTATCTGGTGATATGAGGAATGAATGCACCAAGTTAGGGAACCTGGGAGGTGAAATAGATTTGGGATCGACAGGATGACTTTCGTTTGGGAATATAGTGTTGCTATCCCATGGGGCCATGGGAAAAGGGTGTGAACCTCAGGACAGAGGCTTGGATATGCAGCTAGACATTGTTGGCTTGCACGTGACAGTCAGTAGTGTGAGAATGAATAAGATCACTCCAAGAAGCAAATGAGGACAGAACCCTGGTGACCACCCACATTTAAGGGATGAACTCAGAAATAGTCCCTCAAGGACAGGTTGAGAAATCTTCAAAGCATTAAGAATATCAGGGAAATGCATTCTTATAGAAGTTGGTGGAGAAGGATACTTAAAGCAGAAGGACTTGAATTCTTGTACTAAGTGGCAGATACCGAGAGATAAAGACTGAAAAGTATCCATTGGATTTCACCATCAGGAAGTTTTCATTTCACAGTCAGTAAGTGCAGCCTTGGCAGAAAAGGCTTGAGGAAAGAGTAGAAGGTGAGGACGAGGACAGAGAATATGGAGGCTACTCTTTCAAGAAACTTGTTAGTAAAGTGAAGCAGGATTGTAGGGCTAGAGCTAGAAGACCAGACAGGGGACTTCCGTAGTGGTCCAGTGTCTAAGACTGCATGCTGTCAATGCAGAGGGCCCAGTTCAATTCCTGGTCAGAGAACTATATCCCACATGTTGCAACTAAGAATTTGCATGCCACAACTAAGACCCAGCACCGTCTAACAGATAAGTAAGTAAATATGAAAAAAAAAAAAAAAAAAGATGACCAGACAGAGCCAAAGAAAGGTTTTGTTAGGAGACCGAGAGAATGAATCCAGGGACCTGGTGCTTATTCTATAGGGTAGTTGTAGAATTTATGTAAAATAAAGTGTGCAGTTTTTAGCTGAGTGTCTGGGGTATACTATAGAAGTGATCAATGTTACCTTAAAAAAATCTGGACAGATAAGAGATATAGAGCAGGAAACAAAGAGATGGAATTTGAGCAACAAATAGAAGGTTGGTTCAATCGGCCATAGTAATGGCTGATTCATGTTGATGTATGGCAGAAACCAACCCAACATTGTAAAGCAATTATCCTTCAATTAAAAATAAACCAATTTTTTTTTTTAAAAAATAAGGAGGTATGCTATTTCCATAGAAATGAGAGGAGGCGAGGCAGGTAATGGAGTGAGTGAAGAGCAATGTCTTGATGAGAGGAACAGAACACTGAGGACAGATGGTCCCATTTGATCTCGAAAGTGCCTGTGAAAGAGACATGGTCATCTCCTGTGAAGGAAGGAATAGATTCAGGGCAGGACCTTGTATAGGAGGATGAAGGCTGGGAGTGGATGGAGAGTGACTGAGAGAGATACTGACTCAAGACATGTATGGAAGACCCAGTGGAGACCAGAGATCATTACTGCATGACTGTCTACTAGCACCAAGCTGCATGATTTGGTGGTTATTTCCCTAAAAAATATGTTTTGTGTTTTGGTAGTAGGGCCAAAAAAGTTTTGTGAGTGGAAGTAATAGATATAAACAGAGAGAAGGTTGGGATTATGTCTGAAGAACGTGCTTGATATCCAGAGGGGACAAGGGCAGGGTTGAGATGAGGGTCATGAGGTCCAAGCTGGAAGGAAGAAAGTATAGGGAGAGATGGAGAGATATCTAGCAGTAACATAGCAGGGGTAAATCCCTGGATGCTTTAATGAAGTGAGTGAAAACAGAACATGGAAGAGGGTGACCAAAAAAGTAGGAAGATGCAACTTGTGGTCAGGGTGGGAAATGGAAGGTTGAGCAGAAGCAGTTCTCCATGATGACAAAAGCAGAATAGCATTTTGAGTGCAGAAAACTCATTGGAATTGGAGTAAAGAAGTGATGTCCAGAAAATGTGAGGCTTGAGCAGCACTTGTACTGCTATGACCCTATGGACATATGTACACTGGGGTATGGGGAAGGTCTAACGGCTCTAGCGTCTTTCCCCTGGGCCGTTGGTCTTTACATGTATGTCTTCTGCTGTCCCGTGAACTGACATACCTCCTTGATGAGCTCATTAATTCAAATACCTTCCACTTTAATATCATTAGAGAAAGATAGTTGAGCAGTGTCACAGTAGTTACAAAAATGAGACACTCACTCTACATCTTCAAACTGCCTTGACTGCCCTGACTGGTATCACTAGGTCTTTTTTATTTTTCAACTACTCAAACCAATTCTTTGATTAACAGATTTATTGTTTGTTTGTTTTATAATTTAAATTAACTTGCCCAGGAGTACCATTCAATATTGGCAAACCGTACCCCCTTGAACCATACTCAGAGGTGAATATTCTCTGGAATTTAAGATGAGCCTGTGTGGTAGATCTTTCATGAGAAAGAGCATGATCTCAAAATCATGACTTCCTGATGAATGCCCTAAACACATATTTTGCAGTTCATTTTGGAAATAGGAAGCTTGCTCCCAGGGTTCCCTTCCTTTCTCTAAGCCCCCTTGTGGCAGTGAAGTGTATCTTTTGTACCCCTATGCTTTGTGTAAGGCTGTTAGACTTTCTGGAATAAAAGAGGGGATCCATAGAGGGAGATTGATGGAGATAGGAGCTTTCATTGTGCCAAATGTAAACATTCTAGATGGATGGAACTACATAAAAATTGTATGTATAGATACACATCTGTGTCTGCATATATCTGTGTGTCTGTATACGTATCTTTAATCTTTTGTAAATTATAAATCATACAGAGTGAAGTTAAGTCAGAAAAACAAATGTCGTGTCACACACACATGTGAAATCAAGAAAAGTGGCATAGATGATCTTATTTGTAAAGCAGAAATAAAGACACAGATGTAGAGAACAAGTGTACGAACACCAAGGGGGGAAGGGAGGATGGCATGAAGGGGGAGACTGAGTGCATACATGACTATGCATGAAACAGAGAAATAATGAGATTCTACTGAGAGCAGGTGGAGCTCTACCCAGTGCTCCGTGGTGACCCATGTGGGAAGGAAGTCCAAAAAGAGGGGATAAGTGTAACAGGCATGGCTGATTTGCTTTGCTGTACAGTAGAAATGAATACATTGTAAAGCAATTATACTCCACCAAAAACTAATTTTAAAAAAAGCCATGCATTAAGTCACTGGACTCCAGTACAGCTCATGGTGATTATTAAATGACCTTCTGGGTTGTGTACGCCCTAGTTTATTCCCTTGTCCCCACCTCTTGGGTGCTTGGTTTTCATCACTCATCAGCAGTCCCCCTCCGAGCTTCAGGAATCATAAAGCTTTGAAGTGAACAGAGAAGCATGCTTCTGCCTACCTCTGGTTTTCAGCACCAGAAATTCTGTGTCTAACACCTGTTTTCAATCTTCTGCTCCGTTTCTCAAATCTTATTTTATCTCTGCCTTTTCACACTTTGTAGTCTCTCTCTAATATTTGTTTGCAAAACACTAACTCATTTGTATTTCTATAATTACTGTGATTTTTTGTCTTCTCATCTGTAGTGGTTCCTTCCTTCTGGCAGCCTCCCTCTAACTACTGTTCTTCTACACAATGGCACAGCATGTGAGATGATCCCTTATTTTAGGAGCTACCAGGCAGCTTTCTTGATAGTCAAGATAAAATTATGTTTCTAGAACCAGAAAATTCTCTTGATAGTCAAGATAAAATTATGTTTCTAGAACCAGAACATTCTTTTTCATGAGATAACTAGTCTCGTTTCTTGAATTACTGAGTTCTAACGATTCCCATTTTCAAATGAGTATCTTTCCTTGCTGAGAAATTTAGTAACTTTGTGTTCCAGGATATGACTCAGGCCTCTTACAGGTATCTGTTTATCTATATGATATGCCTCTGTAGTAATAAAATATCATTTTTCCACAGACAAGGAAAAGAGACAAAAATGTTGAGAAATGCTCAGAAAATACATGGGGGAAAGTATACCTTAAAATTTCCTGTAATGGGAAATTCCTTTTTAATTGTGGATCAGGGTTTGTCACCCGAAGTTTCAGCATTATGCATGCATCTGTGAAATATTTCTCTTCCTTCATAAATGATGATACAGCTGTCTTAGATACATCCCTTAAAGAGAAGTTGTTCCAAAAGCAACTTTACATCAGAACTTTTGGACATTATACAAATTTTAAAGACCAACAAACCAATGTCCTACCCCTATATAGAGGCAGGTAAGGGTACATGGAATACAGAGGTGGTGAATTAAGAGATACAAATATTAGCTATAAAATAAGCTACAAGGATATATTGTACAATGTAGGGAATATGGTCAATATTTTATAGTAACTATACACAAAGTATAACCTTTAAAACTTGTGAATCACTGTGCTGTATACCTGTAACTTACATACCATTGTACATCAACAATTCTTCAATAAAAAATAAAGAAGCAAATAATGATGGTGGCGCAGATAACATTCCAAGTATTTTTAGGACACACCTGGGGGTACATGTGGTATGACTGAAGATTTCTAGACGAAACACCAGGCTGGCTTTTTTCTGGCATCCCATTTTTTAAGATGTATGTTCTCATACAGAATAGGTAACTAATGAGGACCTACAGTGTAGCTCAGGGAACCACACTGAAAGCTCTGTGACCTAAAAGAGGGGAGCTATGGGTACATGTGGCTGATTCACTTTGCTGGACAGCAGAAACTAACACAGCATTTTAAAGCTACTACACTCCAATAAAAATTAATAAGAATAAAATAAAATGCACATTCTCAGAAGGCAAAGCTTTGTGTTCAAGTGTGTTGTTGTGGTGACCCACATTTTGCTTACTGCTGTTGTTGTTTAGTTGTTAAGTCATGTCTGACTCTTTTGAGACCCAATGGACTCTAGCCTGCCAGGCTCCTGGCATGGAGCCATGGGATTTTCCTAGCAAGAAAACTAAAGTGGGTTGCCATCTCCTTCTCCAGGGGATCTTCTGAGACCAGGGATCAAACCCCCATCTCCTGTACTGGCAGGCAGATTCTTTACCACTGAGCCACCAGGGAAGCCCTTCGCTTACTGTAGTATTTATTAAATATGACTCATGCACTAGAATGCCAAGAAGTACTATTGAAGCAAAAAGGATACCTTTCAAATAATTAGTCCTTGGAGGAAAGTGCTGCCCATCTATCTACATCCATTGGGGAATTGAGGGGCCAACAAGATAATTTAGAAAAGGTCAGAGAACAGCCAGGGTCTCCAAGCTGCATGTCCTGCCATCAGAGACCCATGGAAGTCCCGGCAGACACTGCCCAGCGTCCAGACATCCACAGATGGTGGCTGTCCCGAGGGGACTGACTCACACTCCGGATTACAGCACTTAACAAAGCAAACAGGATTAGATGTTTAGACAAGAGGCAGGGAGCTGTTCTATAGTTCACTGACTATAAATTTAAAGCAACAGTTCATTATTTATAGCAATCTCATTGAAACAGGAGGAAGACAGAGTAAATTTTTATTGGTCAATTTGATCCAACGCTCCCACACTACTACTAAGTCAAAATACCCATCAGCTTCAAAAGGACTAACGCAGAGGGACTGAAACTGACCTTTTAAAAATGACAATTGATCTAAAATATGACACGAATGAACTATAGCTACAAAACAGAAACAGAATCGCAGACATAGAGAACAGACTTGTGGTTGCCAAGGGGAGGGGAGCTGGGGCAGGGGAGGACTGGGAGTTTGGGATTAGCGGATATGCAAACTTTCAGAAACAGGATGGATAAACGACAAGGTCTGCTGTGTAACACAGGGAACTATATTCAATATCCTGTGATAAACCATCATGGAAAAGAATGTGACAAAGAATATATATGGATAACGGAGTCACTTGGCTATACAGCAGAAATGAACACAAATTGTAAATCAACTCTACTTCAATAAAATTAATTTAGAAAAATGACAACCAAGGGATTTCCCTGGTCCAGTGGCTAAGACTCCCTGCTCCCAATGCAGGAGGCCCAAGTTTGATCCCTGGTCAGGAAACTAGATCCCCCATGCCACAACTAAAGATCCTGCATGCTACAAGTAAGACCCAGTGCAGCCAAATAAATAATAAACTAAATATTTTTAAGGACGGCTACTGCATCGCATGCCCTTCATTTTAAAACCAATCAATTTTAATTTCAGAATGTTTTACTTGTATGAAGATTCCCATCGTTTTGCTCTTTTAATCCCAAATAGTCATTGATTTTACTTGCTAGAAGGCAAAAATAGGAGAGACAGAGAGACTGAGATCTGAAGAATGGGTTCACTAAGTGAGGTATTTTAGAATGGAGAGCTGGATACAATAATGAAATGCTAAAGTGGCCATTTATTGAAACTGGCACATCTGATTAGAAGCTATCTTTAATGCAGGCTTGCCAGGCATCATCATAAATATCACAGGCTAGGAATTTCTGTGTGCATGGAATAAAGATCCTCTTCCTAGTATGACAGGATAATATCTTTAGCATCACCACGCAATATTTATTAAGGGTGTCTTCGCAATGGAAGATGGTATCTTTACGACAACACAATAGGTTTATGAGCAGGAAGAAGTTTAAAGCATTCTGAATGTTGTAAACATGAAACCAGAGCCATATAATGAATTACCATTTTTTCACAGGGTGCGACTTCTGGTGGATGAGGGCTATGAGGACCGAATTCTGATGGCACACGACATACATACAAAGAATCGGCTGACGAAATATGGGGGTCACGGCTATTCCCATATCCTCACCAACATTGTTCCTAAAATGCTGCTGCGGGGGCTAACTGAGGGTGCACTCGATAAGATACTGATCGAGAACCCCAAGCAATGGCTAACTTTCAAATAGGATGGTTGTTACGAATTCACACCTTGAGTGTAAAGCTTGCCAGGGAACAGAGAGTGATTTCAAACCCACTGTGAGATCTTAATCAGAGCCACAGAGGACTAATGACAGAATATTTCCTTTTTATGAGAAGTAGAAGACTTTTGCCTTCTCAGAAACTGGCTATTACATCTGTACCTTTAGGGAGTTGCAGAGCCTAATTAAGCCCTATTGTTTTTCCTTTACAAAATAAATAGAAAAGTAGCCATTTCCAAATGATGATTTACAGTTTAGATCCCCTGAGTAGAGTTTTGCTTCCTTTTGTTTTGTTTTCTTAATCCATCAGCAGCACTCCCTGAGAAAATTTAAACTGTTTTTAGTTAAATTGCCCCCTTCTGGAGCAATCTAATGTTTCTTGTAATATTGATGATTCTACTAATTATCCTGCTGTTCTTTAATTAATGCTTAATGAATAATATCCCACTTTAAAATAGCTTCTGCAGCAAAGGAAGCTAAATTTTGAGACATTTATTTTAAGGATACTGAAATACAATAACCAATTCACAACAGTAAAAATATTGTGGAAAGTTAATTAGATCTGTTCACCTATCTTCATATACATAAAATAAATCAGTTTTGCTGCCTGTGCCTTTCTGATATCCAGTTTTCCTATATTTTCTTGTGATTTGAAAAATTTATATAAGGGGATATGAACACACATCATAGTACTCTATTATAAAAACTCAATCATAAAAATCAAAATATATTACATAATATAGTTTAATGAATCATTACATTTATAATAACAAAGGCCACAATTTAATTAATAATATAGAATGCAAAAAAAGAGAAATGTTTGCCTTATATATATATTCCCTTTATTTTCTTTACCTTTCATTTGTCTTTCCTTGGGCCTGAACGGAAAATAATACTTATATATCTGAAGAAAAGGTCAGATCTATTAGAAATGACAATCTGATTCTAGAGTCAGATTTTAAAAGGTTTAAAACCTGATGTTTAGTGTAAGTAAAACATTTTTTGAAACTCTTAGTTGATGAATACTGCTGTTTATAAACTAATCTTTTGGTTGAATCCTTCACTATACTATTTGCTACTTGAAAAAGAAAAGTCTCCAAACCCTTACTAATTCCTCTTCAATAAACACATATTGTTAAATGGAAGTAAAATCCACAGCAACTCCTTTATGATTTATCTTACATATTATAAAGGCCAAATAGAGTTAGTCATTAGTCTTGATAACGGGGCTAAGTGTTGCTAATCATGTAAATCATGAGAGTTACTCAGACCAAGGCATTTAAACCAAGCAAACAGCACCTTCAGATGGGAACACCAGGCGTAACCCATTCGGAAAGTTGAGGTTCATGAAATAAAAGATATTTCTGTGGATCAAGGATGATCAAGCTTTCTGTGTATTAGAACAGAAAGCACCCAAGAGGAAGGAGCCAGGAGAACAAACTAATTCCTTTAAATGAAAAAAATGCAAATGCCTTTCTCCAGTAAAAGAGACAGATTTTTCAGTCTCTGTTTTTGAAATTTAGTGGTCAAAGAGTCTTCAAAGGCAACTGAGAGTGGAACAGATTTTTCATTGTAATAGTGGAAGTAGTCTGATAGTTAGGATATATCAACATGCATTTCAAATCTTTTTCTTAGATTAAAGAGATGGCTTTTGGTAGTGTATTTTAAACAGAGAGGAAGGATTTGCACTACTCTCAAAATCTACTCTTACTGTCAGCTTCAGGCCACCTGAGAAAAAAGAAAAAATTGATCATTCAAATGCATATGATTCATAAACATTGCAAACAGCTACTTCGTCTGTGCAGTCCTAACAGTAACAGTCACAGAATGCAGTGGAAGTATTGATTGGCATATGGTAATAAAGAAGCCACAGGCTTAATTTACAGACATGTGATTTCTGGGGCATTTTGACCTGACAAAATTTAATTTTCTGGATCACTCTTAGAAGTCATCTGAATGATTTTGCTACGCCATATATTTTTGTCTTCCAAAATATATTTCAATCCAAAATAAGTCAAGTAATTTATGCACATTTGTGTTTGTGCCTACATGTACATATTTTTAAATTAAATTTTTGGGTCTATACAGCCACTGTACCTATGGTCTGAAGCCATATATATATTATATTTCATCTAACATATATATATATATATACATACACATATATATATGTAGCAGGTATTTGTATAAAATATATACACTTTGTTGTCATATTGGTTATATATGAAATGGTTTGTTTTGAAATAACCTCAGGCCGTGACCTGTTGTAACTATTTGAAGGCCTTATTTAGTGTCCCCTCAGTGATGCATGCAGCAGTGCAAATTAAACCTATGTGCATTGGGTTATGAATAATCTTTTGTTTCAAAGGAGGTGAAAGCCTCTGTCTGATTTAACACCAAAGAATAAATTTCTCTGACTTTTCCAAGTAAACCTAAACACATTCTATTGACAAACGACACAGGGGATTTTTCTAAATACCATATGTAATTACACGTTTACACACTTAGAGGGTAATCCTATGATACAAGTTCAATCTCTAGTTTTAAGGACTATCACCCAAAAAGAAAAGAAGATTCCTAAGTCAAAGGAAATGTGGAAAATGACCACAGGCTTGGGAATTCCCTCAAATCCAGAAAATTCCAGGTTAAGGCTTGAAGTTGAATCATTCCCAGGTCTAAGCTAAAGTTAACAAGAATACAAGGCAAACGATTTCTTTGGGGACAAAGCAGCATTGTGTCAATGAGACCCTCTCCTGCAGGGTAAAAGTCATTCTTCCCCACACTGTAAATGGACCCCGAGTTTCATAATTAGCAGATAAACTCACAGGAACCAAAGCTGACATATGGATAAAAGCAGCGAGATCACAGTACACCAAAGTATCATATATATTGAAGAAATAATTCAGTGTCTTAGATTTTTCTATAAAAAATTGTGATCTATATATAGGACTTCATTCACACGGACGCTAACAATAAGGAGTATTTGCTTTGGCGGTAGTGGATCACACATCTGCTTATCTTGATTTTAATCTATTTTTTTTACATCATGTTCTGAGTACACAGATGTGAGTCAGGTAGCATTTGAATCCCCCACATCATATACACAGCTGAGGTGCCCCGCATCCGGCATCCCCGGGGGTCCTCGGTTCACTGACGTTAGCCACATGAATCCAAGGTCTGAACTCAGAGCAAGAAGCTTAGTTTTTTGCACGATCAGTCAGCATAGATAATAAATCCAGAAAATGTGCTGTATTTGTTGTTGTTGCCTCCGTGGGCTTTCCCGCCATCTAACTTGATGTAGACTTCGTCTCCTGGCTCCAGATGAAGAACCACGCTGTTACTCGCGTAGTCGTAATTCTGATCCGCGTCTTGGGCAATCGCGCTGGCGCGCACCTGTGTGAAACAGACAAGAATTAGAATCTACAAAAGGGGTTTTCTTGTCTTCTTTTCTTTTGCCATTCACACAGCACCATAAATAGACTGGCTGTCAGGGCCCTGAATTTAGCAGAGCGAAGTCCACCTTGGCCTTGGGGCTTTATGAGGATATCTTTGCCACAGTTTCAACTACGCTATTGGAAAACATAAAATAGCGCTTTTCCGAGGGTCATTGTAGCAGTCTTTTTTTCCCCAACTATATAGTAAACAATGCATATCAATCTCTTCTCTTCCTAAATCAGGACTTTTCTAACTCCTTGTATCTCTATGCTCAATCACTTCCTGCAGTGGCCATTGTTTGCACTTTAATTTAAACCAAGCGGCAGTATTTTTACCAGTTGTCTATGAGTATAGAAGTTCAAACCAAACTTCACTTGGTCCCTCTGATTATCAGAAAATTGAGATCCATGGTAGGTACAGACTCAGAGAAATCTGACTCCTCTAACTCTAATATACAGAAAGAAAAAAAGAAGAAATCTTTTTGACTCGGGGCTTTCAAAACTGAATTCAAGGGAAAGCCCCTGTACCCAAATCAAACACCTTTGGTTTAAAAGTTTTCATAGCTCTTACTTCTATTTGTGCCTTTTTATCACTTACTTGTGTGCACTTAAACTATTTAATTTCAATACATCTAAAAGTTATAGAAGGAACAAAATTTCCATGATTTGATGTCTCTAAAATTTCTAGAATTTTTTAATGATCTCATGGAATACCCTTTTATATTTAGGTGATTCTAAATGTGTGGTTTGCTCTGAGGATGGAGCTTTGCTTATAATCCACTCAGGTTGAGCCTGTGATCTCATTAAAGAGCTGACAGACACTTGCAAACGGTCCAATTCCCCATCATATCAAGTAATATGGACATTCTGTCACATTCTCAACTCCAATTAGGCTTCACATTCATTTAGTTGTATTTTGAGTCTACCTTGGAAAAAATTTTTTCAATAGGCAGACTTGTACTTGATTTATTTCAGTAAAACATCTACTTTGTGGCTTGTTTCTATTCCACTGTAATGATATTTCCCCAAATAACACAGCGAGTGATTTAGTGGTTTTGTAAACTTGTACTATGTAATAATGCATGACTTGGGGTGCAATATGTGGGATTTTATCACTTGGCAAAATGAGAGAAATGAGACATAAGTCAAGCATTTTCATTCCTTTCTTTCAAAATTTAAATGATAGGTTTTCAAATTAAATTTTCATGTGGTATGTTCTCTCAGTAATGCTGAAATGTTAAAAAAGGAGAAGGCTCTTTGACACTGCTGAAGTTGTAATTCGAGTAGTATTTTAAGCATTTCTTTCTGGATATCATATGGCAAAAGGAGAAAAGGGCTTAAAGATTTAGAATCGTTTAACACTGTGATAATTGATGCTAATATAATGAAAGCAATACATAATTATGCTGAGGATCATTGATTCAAATGTATACACCAGCTTAGTGAAGTGATCTGTTTTGAACATTAATAAAAATACAACTTTATGTCATAATGTTTCTTAGGAATTAATCCATTAGATTATAGGAGTTGGATGCTTTGATTCACTAATTTCATCTACTCATGAAAATAATCCACAAGCAGGACAGCATTCTTAGGACTTGATTTTTTTTTAATGTGTAGATTTTTAATGAGTGAGGAAAAATTAAAATACAAAATAATAGCTAGCCACATTAGTAATATATGAATTATCAATCTGTAATAGGTTTCTCACCTAATAATCAGCCACACATTTTTATTTAGTGCTTTAGGTATTTAGTATGAAATTCTATGGGTATTGGGCTTTAACACTGTTTTCTACATAAGGGCATTTGAGAACTGGGATTATCAAAATCAGCTGATATAGAGATAACAGTCTTAAACACATATATATAATGCAGTTTTTCTTCTATTGCATTATGGGGTCTAACCACAAACCCATGTAAATGTTTACCATTTTTATTCTGTAGATGTTACCACGAAAATCTGCAAATGCATTAGGGTGATCCCACAGACTGGAAGGTTACTCTTACAGTTTTCACTTCCTTTGTTGGATAAAGCCAGTGTGATTGCTTTTTAATGAAAGTGATTCTCTAAGATTTTAACCTGTACTGTACCATAATACTCTCCCAATTAAATACGTGCCATATTCTAGTATACTTTACATAATTTTTGTATGCCTGCTCACCTGATCATACTATAAAGGTATAATGGAATTTGAAATTTCAAGTTCTAGTATCCAGCCCACCAGCTTCCAATAATTCTTCCTTTAAGCCATCAAACTATTGAGGAAAGTAATGTATCTACCCTGGAGACTATTTTCAGGTTCCAAAATGTACGCTGATTTCAGCGTTTTCTCTGAGAGGCTGATGCATTCTTTTCTTTGCCCCATATACCCATTTCTACTTAAATATACTCTAATATCTTTTCATCTTATAAGTTAACTATTTAGATTCTGCTGCTCTTTAGTGGATGTTTCACAGCCCCTAAAAAGATAATTAATTTGACATTTCATGAATCTTGCTAATAAATTAATACCAGCCCACAAACTGTCCATTACTTCCAATATATCTCATATTTACTGGTGCCATGACTAATAAATTCTTAGAGTAAAAATGGATCTTTAATTATTTTATAGTTCTAATCTTAAGCCAGTTTTATTTTTTATTAGAATAGCTTATTACTTATTTTTTGCTTTCCAGAAAATTAGAGTAGCTTATTATAGTGGTATTATAGTGACTGGATTCAAATGATGTATTTTTTATTCAGGTTTCCTGCTAAAAGTATACAAACAAATTAAAAAATTCCTGTCTCTGTTAAAGCTATTTGAGTCCAACTTTTGTCTTTAATATGCACTGTCATGGGCTTTTAACACATGGTAAGATTAAATTTATGTTGATGGTTTCATGGGGAATATGAGAATCACGGTCCTTTTAGTTCTCTGTTTGTGAGGATATAATAGGTTATGTTGCCTTAGCATTATCTTATTAGTGAGAGTTTATCATTAGAGACAATATTTATGGTAACATTTGCTAATTTAATTAATCGCTACTGATGCTCTCATAATTTCATTTTCATTGTACTTCTGTGGAATCATAAACAAAAGGTTAAGTGGTGCATCAGGTTAATTTACTGGCCTTTGATGTTTCCATCTGTGATTCTGCATTCAAACACAAAGCATAAATAAAATGGTTCTCATATGGTTACAGACCAGAGGCATTTCTCTATCCTCGAGTGAACTGCTTTTTTAGTTTAATTTTTTGTGCTTCTCAAATCTACTTAATCCATAGAACATTACGCTGACATGGATCTCTTGAGTTTCTGTTTTATTAAAACAAATTAGGTCAGCTCAGAAGAGGGAACTGCCGTCTAAGAAGTGATCAGACAAGAGTAAAATTGAAAATCAAGGATCAGCTCTTTCTTTAATGTTAATTAAAAAAAGATTTTGTAAGATTTGTCATTTGTAATGCCTGCAGACCAGACTTTACAAAATAGTTCTATTCTGGAGACAGAATTTCTTAACACTAATATTATAATAACCATTTTGCAAAACAGTCCCTGCTGAACTCGAAAATATATTGTTTGCTACGGTATTTGTTTTTCTGAATAACTTGTTGCTCACCTTTTATAGAAGCAGCAGCTTAATAATGCCAATGAAAAGCATTATACATTATCAGGTCAGCTGTTTTGCCTTTTTTTTCCCCTGATCCTCACAGAATGTGTATCCTAGGATGATACAAAGAAGCCTTCTACACTCCAAACAATGAAATAATTTAAAAAAACAAAATGCACATGGAACACATATATGGCATGGTTTTCCTGGAATCTAAATCTGGCCTCAGCATCAACATTTAAACTAATTTAAATGCACTGCTCCCCGGCTTTTCATGCAATTGCAATTTCCAGAGACTTAAAGATATGTGTTTTTATACTGTCTGAAACAACTTGAATCTTTTTTTTAATTTGAATTAATACCTCTAAAAACAATCTCTTCAGCCTGACAGTATTTGCTAGACTTAATCTTTGAGTCAGAAGGCAGCCAAATTGTAAATAAATGGGTGCCTCATCACTGCCTACTGAGGGGCTGTTCACAAATCATTTTGCTAGGGTGACACAATAGCTCTATTTTGGTACAATGAGTCATGCTCTTTTTAGCCATTTACCTATAACGAAGCCACTGCTCTGTGAATAATTTTTATCTTAATATTATTTTCATGAATAATAACTATAATAAACAACTCTGTCAGTGCCTCCTGGTGGCCATTTTTCCTCTTTTTTTGTTCTATCCGACCTTAGGGTCCCTTAAGCCATTTACTTCTGAATTCCTTTAAAAGTGAGGGGTTATAGGAAAGAGAATGGACAGGATATTTTGCCCTTTCTCTTATTTATTTCGAGCATTTGTGTTTCACTTTGGTAGGATTCTGACACTGTGAATTGGGTGTTTGGAATAAATTCTGCTTTAATGTGGCTTAATAGAAACCAGGGTTATAGCTAGAAAGGTCTCAATTCAAGGGACAAGTGACCTGAAGCCTGAGAGTCCTTGTTACATCACATTTGGCCCTCGCAGGGTCATGGGGAGCTGGGGGGAGGGGGGACTCTTTGTGCCACCCGGGAAGCAAAGTTAAACCCAAGAACTCAGCCCAGACTGCTGGCTGCAAGGCCTCCCCAGCGGCTGCTGATTTACCGTGTGCAGAGGGTCTGATTACACTTTGAAGTAGATACAAATAATGATTTTCCTCCCCTGACTAAGAGATCAGACACACTTCGGTTTTGCAATGACCACGAATTTCTCAAGGCAACAGGATAGTGGCCCCGGCCTAACACTGCAGACCAGTGGCCTTTGGAGCAGCGCGCAACGGCTTGGCTCAGGGGAGCAAGTTGTCTGGCCGAGGGCCAACCTGAGGCTATTTCACAGTCCAGGACAAGGCCACCGCTGCCTGTGAGGGAAAGGCTGGGTTGGAGAGACCCTCGCGAGTGCGCCCTGGGGCTCGCTGGCAGGGAGGCTCCTCGCCCGGGGTTGGGCTGGGCCGCCAGCCTCCTGACCACTCGGCTGTGCGTCCTCCGGCTCCAACCAGCGGAGTTGGGTTCTGTGTTTGGGAGCGTGTTTTATGGCACAAACCCAGGATTCTCAACTTTTCCTTTTGTTAGCAGCACTCATTGCTTCTCCCCCTTCTTCAGCTGAAATCTAAACCAGAGTTTTTGCATCTCGAATTTGACTCCTTGTCAGTTTATCCGGGCCTGGCGACCGCGGATGCCGTGGTCCTGCCTTGGCCCCGGGTGCGCCCTCCTCTCGGACTCACTCCTCAGCGCCCCTTCTGTTTTTTCCTTTGGGCCCAGGTCTTTTTCCCTCGGTTTGTCACGCTGGCACGCCCACTTCTGGCTCCCCCAGCCCTCCCAATTCCTGGCAAAATCTGACAGTGACCCCACGCTGGTGAGCATCCCGAAGCCGGGGGGTCGCTTTCTCCTCCGGGACTGTTCGAGGGGCACGAACTGTCCCGGGACCGAATCCTGCTTCCTGCTTCCCGCTTCTTAGGGTCGCGCGCACCGAGCGCAGGTGCCCGGGCTCGGGAGCCACCCTCGCCAGGCCGCCGGGCGCTCTTCGGAGTACGACCCCCCGCCTCCCCAGGGTGAGGACAGTGTCCCCCCCTTGCTCGCAGCTCCCAGGAGCAGGAGCTGCCGCGCCCTTCCTTCGCGGGCTCCCACCCCCCATTTCCGGGGTCTCCTCCCTAGCGCCTGCATCTTCCCGCGCGCCCTCCCCACCCTCCGCCTGCTCTCACCTGGTTGTTTTTGCAGAGATCAGCCCACATGCTGGTGCCATCCCCTCCTCGCATCAGAACGTGGTAGGTGAAAAAGTAGATGCCGGGGATGGAGCAGGTAAACTTGCCCGTGGTGGGATCGTAGTGGTTCCCGAGGTTGGTGACCACGTCGTCGAACTTGAGCACCTCGTAGCCCTCGTGCTGCCGCTTGAGGCCGGCGTAGAAGGCGATCTTGGGCACCGTGCTGTAGGTGGCGGCGCTGATGGCCCCGGCCGCGTTCAGGCCCGGCGCCCCCGGCGGGCCCGGCAGGCCTTGGCGGCCAGGCTCGCCCTTCTCGCCCGGGGGGCCCACGGGGCCCGGCGGCCCGGGCTCACCCGGGGGTCCCCGAGGGCCCGCCTTCCCCGGCCTGCCGGCCTCGCCTTTGGGGCCCTGGATGAAGGTGGGCAGGGACTGCATGAGGCCGCGGTCGGGTGTGGCGGCCGTGCTGGGCGCCTTGGTGCTCCCGTAGGGGTCGCAGACCATGCGGCAGGTGCCCAGCATCTCGTAGTGCGCCGACGTGCCGGCCGAGCTCACCAGCACCGGGATGAGGATCACCAGCAGCAGCACCATCACCACCCCCAGCGCCCCGGCTGCAATCAGGCGCCTCCTGCTGCCCACCAGCCGGCTCAGCGCGGGGCGATCCTCTTGTCTGCTTTTGGACAAAATTTTGAAGGTTGGGCGGGGACCTCCTCAGAGCCGAAAACAACCCCCTGCGAACCCCAAGTCCCCTGGGCGGGTGCGCGCCGGCGGCTCCTCGCGGGCTCTTGCTCTCCCCCCAGCTGAGGCTGCGGCTGGGGAGGGAGCTCGGACGCCAAGTGACTTGAGCTGAAGTCCCGAGCCGGGGGGTGCGGGTGGGGGTGGAGGCCGGGGGAGGGGTGCGCGGGGCGCCCTCTCGCCTCCCGCGAGCCCCTCGCACCTGTGGCTGCCGGGGCGCCGGCGCGGCCGCCCTGAGCGCAGAGCAGCCGCCGCCTCCCGCGCTCGCCCGGGCCGCTCACACTTTTATGCCGCCGCCTGCGATCGACTTTTCCGTTTTTGCCGACTGCGCCAGTTCGCACCAACTTTCCGTCTGAAGTTGCCTTTTTCTGCCTCCTTCTCTTCTTTCGCTCGCTGGGATCGCCCTTCTCCTGCCTTTTCTTTCTTTTTTCCCCCACTCCTCGGCAACCACCAGAACTCTAATAGATGCGCATCCCCAAAACCCCGCGAACCGGCTGCAAGAGCTCGGGCCCGGCACCCCGCGGATGAGCAGAGCAGCCGCTCTGGGCACCGGCGGCGGCTCTGAGAGGCTCTGGGCTGGATCGGATGAGCTGGCGAGCAGTGGCGAGCGCCTCACGGCCGGGAGCGGAGCGAGAGAGAGACTGAACGCAGAATTCTGCCTGGGTACCACCTGCCAGGAGAAGAGGAGGCTGACAAACGCGCGCCGGAGCAATTTATAGGCACCCAAGGCGCAGAGGAAGGGGAGCCGCTTTGGCATCTCATTGCGGCATCTGCTCTGCTCATCCCACTCAAAGAGAGTTTGGCATTACTCTGACAATGTGGGATTTTTCCCCCCCTCGGCCTCTCTCTCCCCCTTTTTTTTTTTTTTTCCCTTCTCTGCACATGGATGAACAGTGAGATCCTGAATACTCCCTTGCTGAACTCAGGCGATGGCAGCGCTCTCCCTGGACATATGGGGTAGGGGGTGGGGGGGAGGTGAGACAGATGTACAGGAGGAGCCTTCAGAACTCAAGGGTCACACCTAAGTCCTCTATTTCCCCACTGCCTGCAACCCCAGTTGGAGGATGCAGTTGAAGGTTGAATGGAGGGTGGCTAGGTTGACAGTATTTCTCTAATGGCTCACCCACAATCAGGGCTTCAGGTGTTTTTTTTTTTTTTTCTCAAAATGCCACTTTTAACATAAGGAGGGCCCTTTAGAATTTTCCAGATGGTAGATGTGATTTTTTTTAACCTTATGATTTTCCTCACCAGCCTTCCAAAGTGAAATAAGATGTTACCCAAAAAACAGTAAGGTGTGTTGAAAAGCCAAAGGACCTTTCTCAAGGATTTTAAATGAACATGCCCACCACATAAAAGGGGGGCGGGGGACTCTTTTGACAAATGCTGCAAATGGTGAGAGTACAGATAGGTACTCTGATTACAGGCTTACAATTCTAGCAACCTTTCAGGAGATTCAGCCATGGACCTAAGTTGCATTTACTTAAAGGTAGTACATGCATGATAAGTAATCACTTGTTGGGATGCCTTCAGGAGTCTTGGGAGAAAGCAGGCAGCGTTCACAAAAGTATGGACAAGATCTCTTCTTAAGACATAGAAAGAGCCCTGCAAGCTTCAAGCACATTTCCTGCATGTGTCTTGGGGGAGGGGGAAAAATGGGCAAAATATGAGAAAGAAGAGCTCCCATTTGTGATGGCGAGCAGAAGGAACAACCTGAATTTATAATCATGGAAAGCCCCTCGGCAGTAGATATTAGGCAAGTTGTCCCACCAACAAATACATAAGACACACAAGAACGACTTTAAATAAACAAGTAGAATTGATTTGTAAATCATACTTCTGCATTCAGGAGCAACGGATGTCAATCAAACGCAGGTGACATTTGCTTGTCAATATGGGGATGATGGCTGGGAAGACGGTGACTTATTACATCAGGGCAGAAATTGAAATGAGAAGCAGGAACAACTAAGATTGCACAATCAGCAAACAATAGCATCCCGGGTGCCCATCAGGGGCCTGTGATCTGGTCTGTGGGTTCTGCAGCACGGATGGACATCCTCTCCTCTCTTGCTTTTTCCCTCTCCCCACCCCACCCCACCAATTCAGTTCTTTCTCTCCTCCTTCTCTGTTTCAGAACAAAATAAGGTCAAATGAGGAAGCAGAAGGAAACAAAGATTCATTGATTCTTCCAAAAGAAATGTAAGCGGCTCGTCAGGTCTTTCCTGGGAGAATCAACACTGAGGCATTGGGCAGTGGGGGGCATCCTTGCCCAGGTCTCCCTATTCCCCAGGACCACTCCCTCTGGCTGCTGACATGGCCCCTGTTCCTGCTACTGGGATCCAGTCCTTCTCACTTCTCAAACCTTTCACTTTTATTTGAAGGGGTTGGTTTTATAAACATCTGTCTTTACCTTGGACATAGTTATACATTTCACACTGTTTTGTTCACACATACACGTCACAGTATTTTTGTTCACATGAGCTGCCTTATTTTCATATGTTTAAGCAACAAACACATAGTTCTCTCCAGGCAACAGTACCTATTTTCCTAACATCTCTTCTGGGTTGCTTCTCAAAGTCACCCTTCTTTCGTGGTGGTGGGTGGGGGGGGAGAGTGGGGGACAAAATGTGGTATCAGCAGTAGCAGGTAATGTATTAATGAAATAAGTTCTTCCCTGATACACCAAATTATCAGATGTCATCCGAGTTCTTTATTGCGAAGAAGAGTTGAGTAGGGTAATAAAAGCAAAGTTGTTTTTAAAAAGGGAGAATTGTATAAATAAATTCTCATCAAAAACCTCAAGCCATTAGGTTTGGCCAAAAAGTTGGTGTGGGTTTTTCTGTAGCACCTTATGGACCTGAATGAACTTTTTGGCCAACCCAATACAAGGATGAATGTTCATCCCATAGAGGAACCCATCAAGGATGAAACAGAGTTGAAAGGGACCCCGGAAAGCTGTTTTCTACTTGCTCACTTGGCAGATGGTAAGACTGACCCATACATGCACACTGGATGGAATCCACCCACTGTTTGCTGGTACACTTCCTCTGCATCGTAGTATGGATATATTCTGGCCCAGCCTAGGACCTGCAGTACTGTTCCTAGTAATTCAGGCTTTCCTCTTCCTTTCTCTAATGCCAAAGCCAAGCTTGATTTTTGCAAGCGAGGGCTCTAATATCTCCAAGTTCTGCTGAGATGTGGACTGGTGCTCAATCATCATGCCATCCTTCGTAAGGAGTACACCTCTGAGTTCGCGTGGCTGACCCTAGTCTTCCCCTTGAGTGCACACACGTGGGCAGTGCGTGGACATTTGCTTTTTAGTGAAGGAAGTTTAAATGATCCTTCTCCTTCGTTTCCTCTTGAAATCATACATCAGTACTTAGGGAGAAGCTTCTTTTCTCAAAATTTTCAGGGATACCTATGTGGTAGATGAACTCATATCTGATTCCCGCCACTTTCCACTGCTTGAATTTTTCAGAAGTTTCTCTGGAAAGTTACTCACGCTTTAGCCCTTGTTCTGACAGTTTGAATAAACCATCTGATATGGCATATTACTCATCATCTTTATATGTTTATAATAATAGAAAATGTGTCAACTGAAAAAAATATATTTGCTTCTTTTCAGTCCTCAACAGAGAATCAAGTTGTGTCTCATAATCGATACTAGTTTTGGAAGCAGGCCCTAGAATCTCATTTTCACAGGACTTCCCAGTCATTTCTCAAGAAAACACTAGGCTTCATCTTCCCATTTCTTCTGCACCTGGGCCTTTGGGGCCATTAAATAATAAAATCAAATGCCCATGATCTGGACTGGTGATAATCCTGGGTTTTCACCTTTCCCACATCATTTCTGTCTCTTTCGCAGAACTGAGCAGATCCTCAACCCATGACTCCCACACAGACGTGTGTGGCCATCCATTAATCTCTACTGAGCACTCACTGCAAGCATAGCCCTATACCAGGCTCATCTGAGGCAGATAAATACTTAGTTATGAGAATAATTTTCAAATCCAGCAGCACTTCAACAGAAATAGTGTTTCTTATAACAGTGAAAAAAAAAATAATGAAGTCACAAACCCAAGGGCTAGCTAAAGAAATAGACATTAAAAATGTAAAAAAAAATAATAATAACTGGGGCTGGATCAGCTATTGATCTTTAATTTCTGGGTCTTCATATTGTATTTCAGGATACACACTCCTCTGATTGGAGAACTGGAGGTTCCCAGCCAGACAGGGTCTGCTTCAAGTTATACAGGGAAGCTCTGGAATCAGAAGGGTCTTAACTTGACTCTTGTGCTGGACTCAGTCACTTCAGTCGTGTCCCACTCTTTGCAACCCTGTGGACTGTAGCCCATCAGGATCCTTTGTCCATGGAATTTTCCAGGTAAGAATACTGGAGCAGGCTGCCATTTCTTACTCCAGGGGATCTTCCCGGCCCATGGATTGAACCCATGTCTTCTGCATTGGCAGACAGATTCTTTACCACTGAGCCACCTGGGAAGCCCAACTTGAATCTTAGCTTCCTCATTTAGTAGCTAGGGAAGTTACTTGTAATCTTCCTGAGGCTTAATTTCCTTTTCTATGAAATACCTAAATCAGGATTGTGGTGAAGATGGAGTTAATGCATCTAATTACAATGATACTCAATGTCCAGTGAGAAGCCAGTAAATGCCAATTTTTATCTTAGTATTGGACTGGCCAGAAAGTTCATCTGGGTTTTTCTTTTTTGTCTTAGGGAAAAACCCAAACAAACATTTTGGCCAACCCAATATATTTTAGGTCTACTGAGGAGTGTGTGTATGTCTATGAATTGGATGTAGAATACAAGGCTCGCAAGGGAGTTAAAGCTAAAGAACCAGACTTCAGAAAAATTGTATCCAACCAGCAATGAGTAATACAGACTTAAATAAAATGAGAAAGAATACAGTAGTTGTCCAGGAGAGCAGCCTTCTATAATATAAAACAAAGCAAGACAAAACTCAAAACAAGCATCACTTCACTCTTCTTCAAAGGAAGAAAAAACTTCATAGCAGTCTGAATTCACTGCAGTTTGCCAGGCTAAGTTTTTACATTTAAAACCTACGACTTCCCAAGGTGGCTCTAGTGGTAAAGAACCTGCCTGCCAGTACAGGAGACCTAAGAGATGCAGGTTCGATCTCTGGGTCAGGAAGATTCCCTGGAGGAGGGCATGGCAATCCACTCCAGTATTCTTGCCTGGAGAATTTCATGGACAGAGGAGCCTGGCAAGTTATGGTCTATAGAGTTGCAAAAGAGTCAAGCATGACTGAAGGGACTCAGCCCAGCACAACAAAGCAAGGAAGCATCAGAATATGCTTTTTGTCCCCTGGAAAGTTCTCCAAATCTGAAGTAGCAAGTGTATTTAAAAATCACTGAGTAGTTCTTTAGGACCTGAGCCTCTGGATAGTGACTCTCAACAGTACAGACAAACCAGAGAGGGCAGCTTTGAACAGACAGCCAGAAGAGCCATCCCTCTGCTGCAGACCTAAATCAGAGCCACGTGCAGGAGAGGATTTCCAACACACACCCTTCATAGAAGACAGGGAGCCGAGCAGCTAGCTTGGCAGATCTACTGTCAGAAAACGATCGAATGGCCAGATGGAGATCCAAACTAGCACATTATGCAAGACTCTGTTACAATACATGCTTTCAAGTTGGTCTCAAATTCTTGCTCTGTCCGTCCAGAGAAGGATGAAATCTCTAGTATGGATATGATATTTTCTACTTGCTTGCCACGGGTCAAATTTTTGGTCCCTATGACTCTACTTAATGTAGAAATGAAGGGACATATCACAAAGACTGAGGTCTAAGAAATTGGCAAGTCCTCCCAAGCTATGCCCAGGATAACTCAGTAATACAAGGTAGATGGATGAACTCAAGAAACTAAAGGCACTTATTTACAAAACAGAAACAGACTTACAGATATTGAAAACGAACTTACAGTTACCAAAAGGGAAACATGGTGGGGGGCATAAATCAGGAACCTGGGATGAACATACACACACCAGTATACATATAAGATAGATAACTAACCAGAACCTACTGTGTAGCACAGAGAACTCTACTCGATATTCTGGGATAACCTATATGAGGAAAGAATCTAGGGAAGAATGAATAGATGTATATGTATGACTGAATCACTCTTCTATACACTTGAAGCTAACAAAACACTGTAAATCAACTATATGCTAAAATATTTAAAATAAAGAAAGAAACTAAAAGCAGGAACCTTCTCGCAGAAGATGTATCCTAGGGACACAGTTGAGAAGCTGTGCAACTGACAGATGAACTGACAGGCAGCAATAAGAACTGGGGTGGTCTTAATGTTTTGTTATAAAAAATCTAAAGCATTAGGCATTCTGAGAGGAGAGGTTACAGAGAGCTCCCAAGGGAACCAGACCCAGCCAAGAGCAGGCAATATTCTAGAAACTAGCTAGGAGAGTAATTAGGCTGCAGGAGGCATGAGCATCAAGTGAGGTGAACTTGGTCCCACTCCCCACTCCCAGTCCTCCCAGAATAACTGACCTTCAAAAGGGAACAATATGTATGTGCTATGAAGAAACACTGTGTCCTTTGGGTATTTGTACATGAACAGACATATCAGCTTTTCCCTAACACAGGCAATCTTCTGGGAATAGTCTTAAACAGTGTAAAAATAGATTTAATTTGAAACCATAATCCCTAAAATAAATTGTGAAGGTAGTTTAGATTTGTAATAAGCTCCAAGGAAGAAAATCCAAAATTAACCTATCAGGGGTAGTAGTATATTCAATATAAGTGGCGGAATATGCCAATACCTCCCATTGAAAGAACTTGTCACAATTCATAATTCAGTGAATTACTTTATTTTTGGCTCTGGAAAGTGGAAAAGGTCAGTCAAAGTTGATCCTACATAGACCAGGGTTTTGTGATTTTCTTTTTCCTAGATAGTTCGAGACAGAAGTCATCATCCTTCCACTTGCCAGTATCCACAAAAGTTCTCGGGTTTCACTCCGGGCCCTTCTGACACATACCAGCAGGCAGGAAGATTCTGAGTGTGATGTTAATCATTCTGGGTGTTTTAGCCTTTTATTGCTGCTGCCTGGTTGGGACCATTCCAGCAAGCCGGCAACTTTACAGAGGCGGGAACAGAGAGAAGACTGTTCATTTTATTACCAACGGCTGCTGTCGTGAATTTGCGGTAAATTTTCATGACAGAAAAATTTTAAATTATTGGCTAACTTAGAAGGATTAACTGAACATGTCTATTATCCAGTACTTGTTGTCATGTATTTGTACTTGTATATATACACATAATCCCAATTATATATATTAAATATGGCACATATAGTATATCATCATAACACATATATGTATATTATATATGATGGCTCTATTGATATGTATATATCATATATATGATTTCTTTTATATCAGTTCAGTTCAGTCTCTCAGTCGTGTCTGACACTTTGCAACCCCATGGACTGCGGCACATCAGGCCTCACTATCCGTGACCAATTCCTGGAGCTTACTCAAATTCACATCCATTGAGTCTGTGATGCCATCCAACCATCTCATCCTGTCATCCTCTTCTGCCTTGAATCTTTCCCAGCATCAGGGTCTTTTCAAATGAGAGAGTTCTTCACAGCAGGTGGCCAAAGTATTGGAGTTTCAGCTTCAGGATCAGTTCTTCTGGTAAATATTCAGGACTGATTTCCTTTGGGATGGACTAGTTGGACCTCCTTGCTGTCCAAGGACTCTCCAGAGTCTTCTCCAACACCACAGTTCACAAGCATCAATTCTTCGGCATTCAGCTTTCTTTATAGTCCAACTCTCACATCCATACATGACCACTGGAAAAACCATAGCCCTGACTGGACAGACCTTTGTTGGCAAAGTAATATCTCTGCTTTTCAATATGCTCTCTAGGTTGGTCATAACTTTCCTTCCAAGGAGTAAGCATCTTTTGATTTCATGTCTGCAATCGCCATCTGCAGTGATATTGGAGCCCCCCCAAAATAAAGTCTGACACTATTTCCACTGTTTTCCCATCTATTTGCCATGAAGTGATGGGACCAGATACCATGATCTGAGTTTTCTGAATGTTGAGCTTTAAGCCAATTTTTTCACTCTCCTCTTTCACTTTCATCAAGAGGCTCTTTAGTTCCTCTTCACCTTCTGCCATAAGGGTGGTGTCATCTGCATATCTGAGGTTATTGATATTTCTCCCAGCAACCTTGATTCCAGCTTGTGTTTCTTTCAGCCCAGCATTTCTCATGATGTACTCTGCATATAAGTTAAATAAGCAGGGTGACAATATACAGCCTTGACGTACTCCTTTTCCTATTTGGAACCAGTCTGTTGTTCCATGTCCAGTTCTAACTGTTGCTTCCTGACCTGCATATAGATTTCTCAAGAGGAGGGTCAGGTGGTCTGGTATTCCCATCTCTTGAAGAATTTTCCACAATTTGCTGTTCTTTTACATATATATACACATAAATTATATATCAGTATCAGTTCAGTCACTTCGTCATGTCCAACTCTTTGTGACCCCATGAACCGCAGCACACCAGACCTCCCTGTCCATCACCAACTCCCAGAGTCCACCCAAACCCATGTCCATCGAGTCAATGATGCCATCCAGCCATCTCATCCTCTGTCGTTCCCTTCTCCTCCTGCCCCCAATCCTTCCCAGCATCAGGGTCTTTTCCAATGAGTCAACACTTCGCATGAGGTGGCCAAAGTATTGGAGTTTCAGCTTCAATATCAGACCTTCCAGTGAACACACAGGACTGATCTCCTTTAGATTGGGCTTGGTGGATCTTCTTGCAGTCCAAGGGACTCTCAAGAGTCTTTTCCAGCATCGCAGTTCAAAAGCATCAATTCTTCAGCACTCAGCCTATTTCACTGATCAACTCTCACAACCATACATGACTACTAGAAAAACCATAGCCTTGACTATACAAATCTTTGTTGACAAAGTAATGTCTCTGCTTTTCAATAGGCTATCCAGGTTGGCCATAACTTTCCTTCCAAGGAGTAAGCATCTTTTGATTTCATCACTGCAATCACCATCTGCAGTGATTTTGGAGTTCCCCAAAAATAAAGTCTGACACTTTTTCCACTGTTTCCCCATCTATTTCCCATGAAGCGATGGGACCAGATGCCATGATCTTAGTTTTCTGAATGCTGAGCTTTCAGCCAACTTTTTCACTCTCCTCTTTCACTTTCATCAAGAGGCTCTTTAGTTCCCCTTCACTTTCTGCCATAAGGGTGGTGTCATCTGCACATCTGAGGTTATTGATATTTTTCCTGGCAATCTTGATTCCAGCTTGTGCTTCCTCCAGCCCAGCATTTCTCATGATGTACTCTGTATATAAGTTAAATAAGCAAGGTGACAACATACAGCCTTGATGTACTCCTTTTCCTATTTGGAACCAGTCTGTTGTTCCATGTCCAGTTCTAACTGTTGCTTCCTGACCTGCATACAGGTTTCTCAAGAGGAGGGTCAGATGGTCTGGTATTCCCATCTCTCAGAATTTTCCACAGTTTACTGTGATCCACACAGTCAAAGGCTTTGGCATAGTCA
>ML660812.1:2087588-2153984 GCA_007570785.1 Antilocapra americana | reverse complement strand
GTAATTGCTTTTACATAAACTTGTAAGGATTGTTTTTGTGGGTGGCAGAAAGCCTTAATGGTCAGATAATGAAAGCTAGCTATGGACTATCCATGGTGCTTTCTCTTTTTCAAAAGCTCTAGGCCATGACCTTGACACCCCAGGACATGAGAGCACTTGTCCTTTCATTACACAGACCACTGGTTGGTGCTCTTTGCCCATTTCCCTCAGGCTTGAGGGAGGCCTCCACGTGGTCCCTTTTTTATAAAGGCCTTGGACAGAAAAGGGGGAAAAAAATAAGAAGAAGAAATTTTAGGAGAAGTATGGTTTTCAGAGGAAAATCATGCATTAGGTCCAAACTATGTAATTAAATTTTTCCTCAGAAATTCAGAACAAGCTCAGAAGGCCCTAATCTAATGTTTTATCTGGTGTTTGACGGCACTAGTTAGAATGAATTCTCTGGATAAGTCACTTCTATTATCTTTTCATTAATGTGTTCAATTTAATTCAATTTAATTTAATTGAAAACATGCAAGAAGGGAGCTGGACTTGGCTGTCTTTTCCTCTGCCTCCAGTCTCTCCCATCCGCAAACTGTCTCTCTCACAGCATTTGCAGGCATCTTCCTTCAGCACCTGTGGAAGCCACCTCTGTCATCCTGTATCTCAACGGCTCCTCTCCCCCACCCCCCACCTCACTGCCTCTTTCTTCTCGGGGCCTCCCAAGCTCTGGTGAGTTGCCTTTGCCTTACAGCACTGGCAACCCTGGCGGCTCAAATGGTAAAGAATTTGCCAGCAATGCAGGAGACTTGAGTTCGATCCCTGGGTCAGGAAGATCCCCTGAAGAAGAGAATGACTATCCACTCTAGTATTCTTGTCTGGACAATCCCATGGACAGAGGAGCTTGGCAGGTTATAGTCCATGGGGTCGCAAAGAGTTGGACATGGCTGAGCGAATAACACTTTCACTTTATAGTACTAACCTCATACTGCTTTCCTAAAGGCTCATGACCTTTCTCCTGTGACAGAGAAAAATTCCAAGTCTTTCATCTTTAGCCCCCCACCTACTCCTTCCTCCACCTACACACACTATAGACACATTTACTAGGGACTAAATATGTGTTTGTGGATGTGAATCGTTGAATTGGGAATCAGCAACAGCATTTTCAAAAGAATCTTAAAAAAAGACTGAAGAAATCCAGATGTACTGAAAAAAGCTGGACTGGAAATGAAACATTTCCAAGGACTGCTCATTCACTCAGCCATGTCCGACTCTTTGTGACCCCATGGACTGCAGCCTGCTAGGCTGCTCTGTCGATGGAATTTTCCAAGCAAGAATACTGGAATGGGTTGCCATTTCCGACTGCAGGGGATCTTCCCAATCTGGGAATTGAACCTGAGTCTCCGGTGTCTCCTGCATTGGCAAGTGGATTCTTTACCACTGAGCCACCTGGGAAGTCCATTTCCAAGGACTGAAAACTCTTTAAATGGCCCAAAGACTTCCCTAGTGGCCCAGTGGTTAAGAATCTGCCTGCCAATACAGGGGACATGGGTTAAATTCCTGGTCTAGGAAGAGCCCACATGCCACAGAGCAACTAAGCCTGTATGCCACAACTATTGAGCCTGTGCTCTAGAGCCCAAGAACCACAAATATTGAGCCCACATGCCCTAGAGCCCATGCCCTACAACAAGAGAAGCCACTGCAATGAGAAGCCAGTGCACCACAACCAGAGAGAAGCCTCCACTCGCTGCAACTAGAGAAAGGCCATGTGCAGCAACAAAGATCCAGCACAGGCCAAAATAAATAAATTAATACAATTATTTAAAAAAAATAGTTCCTTTAAAATAAACATACAAGAACTTGAGCTATGTGATTCAAAGAAAGCCTGGACAAGGGAGAAAAAAATTGCATCAGAAGTATTATAACAAACATGGTAGCTGCTCTATGGAAAAATCAAATACTTCTGAGCTCCCCAGGAGCCGAGGTAAAAAGGGAAACATCATGAATGAACTTCAGCTCATGACTCATTGAAAGAAATAGATCCATCTTTCAGGAGAAAGAGAATTTTCCCTCACACAGAATTGTAAGAAGAGTTTATCAAGTGAAGGGGTATGAATCAATATTATGGATAACAGTCAAAGATCATTTGCAGGAAATAAAAATATATTCCCCACAGAGGAACTAAAGTAGCCCAAGTCTAATTCAGCTTACTAACCCTAAAATGTCTTGAAATTCATTTAAAGAAAGCTTACATATTGAATAACAGGCAAATACAGCTCTCAGAAAATACGTAATTAGCAAGAACATAATGAATGGGGTAAAAATTGAGAGTGGAGTTCAGAGCAAAAGAGGTGATGACTTATTTTCAAATAAAAATCAAAAGTGCAGTAAATGATATCCCTGGAGTGAAAAAACCCAGTGAAAACAAATGCAAATAATTTCTGCATTTCTGTTTCCTTTTCTTGTGTAATTTGAAAAGATCAGTCAAATGTGATTAACTACAGGAAAAAAAAAAGTTTAACCATTTGGCAGATTTGTTCCCAAGCCATGACTACCATATTTTCACCTGTGAATTATGACTGAGATAAAAACGTTACTTGTATTATAAAAACAACTTTGAGGAATTAGTTGTTATTTATAGGAATTTAATAGGAAGTTATAGGAATAGGAAGTTAACTGAATCCCACCTAAATCTCCAAGTTTGTAAATAAGAAACAAGGGAGACAAGGATATTCTATTGACAAGGATGTTCATAAACACCAGGAACTATCCATATAAAAAATTAACAACTGTATGCACTCCTGTGAATTACAAGCACTGATCTACTTACTGCAAAAAAAAAAAAAAATCACTTTTCTCCCTTCACATTCAACTGGTCAGTTTTAAGTAAGTATATTGATTTCAACCCCAATAACTCTTTACTTTAGCCTATAGTAACTCATTGGATATTTACTCACAATCTCTAAAATATGGACAAGTGTATGCAAACTAAAAGCATCCCAGTAGTCCTGAGACAGCCAATGAATTTTCTGAAGATTTCTGAGCATGCAGCATTGTGTGAATTTTAATGATTTTTCAGCTCCTCTTAGATCCACACACAAATATAGAAATATGTATTGGCTAATGCAAATGAAATTGAAATGGGTTCAGTGGATGGTAAAGCCATCTCTGTGCTGAGTGCTTTAATACCCGGGGTTCAGAAACCACTCAGAAGGTAACACTCTCCGCATCAGCAAAAGATAAAAGGCAAACTGCTCTTACAAACCTATAAACAGCATATAATACAAAGGGGGGAAAATAAATACTCTTTCACAACACAAAAGGGAACAGAGCCAGGGAGATAAAAATGCAAGAATAAATACAGGTGGTTTAAGCTAGTAAAGAGAATCTGAATGAGGGAGAAAAATGACTTGCTGGTTTTCTTTCTTGGAGGGCTTTACAAACCGAGCTTTCTTAGAATAACTCAAGTTTCAAATATGGCTGCACATTAAGTTCCGCATTTACCTCTTGTCGTGGTATGGAGAGCTTTGAAGCAGTGTGAGCATTTATAAAGAATGGAGCCCCTTGGAAATGCAATTACAGTATTTATCAGTGAAATTGGAAATAAGGAATAGGAAAGAATCAGAAGGACAGTGAAGACTTGCTACGCAAGTTCTGCCATTTCCCTTGACCACTTCCAAATCTGTTGAAGTGCTTAGCTCTCTGGTCTCATGATAAACTGTGATCCCTCACATTCATCAGGGACTTGATAGCTGGGAGTGGGCAACTCCAGATTAAAATCTCCCCTGTTTTGTTGGCCTGGAGATTCATTTTTGCTGTCAGCCACTCCACATACTCCTCCCTTTGTTTGCTGCTTATTAATTTTGGACTCATTAGTGATTTAATTTTTCAACTCCAAATGCAATCATTTTTAATGATTCATTCATGGAACGTTTTTCAATTTAAAGTAGGAGAGGGTTCAATCTCTACTGAGTTCTCTGAAATGAAGTGGCCTCTTGATGGTAGAGAGCATATTTTGAAGGGGTTTGAAGTCTTTGTGTGGAATTTAGCTGCCGTGATAAAGCTCAGCATCGCAGGATGATTGGGGGCTATATATATGCTGACTTAAATAAAACGTACAGGATTCGAGTCAGAAAACTCTTTTTGAGTGAACTATTCATGAAAATGGAAAATTACAGGATTTTTCTCACTCACATGAAATGTTGGGCTCTGGCAAGATGTCACTACAGCTGATCTTGGCAATAAGAGCTAGTGAAAGTAAACGAGGTGGCTGCTTTGGAAAGGGCCTCTGATTTGAAGGCTGTTTGTTTTGTGTAGTGTTTCATACTGATGAAGCCACAGAAGCATAAAAGTATTTCTTCAGGTCGTTAAAGTAAGGGGTCAAAGAAGCCAGAGAAACCAGCCTCTTTTCAGTTCTCAGATGATTCAGTTTTGTACAGAATGAGTTGTATGAAGGAACCAGATGTATTTTTAACAAAATATATCCTATTCCCTTTTATATCTCCCAGAGCATCCATACCAGCACCTGGGCACTAAGTGAGTCTTCAATAATTGTTTGTCAAAATGGGTAAAGAGAACCATCTTTATATATATATATATATATATATATATATATATATATATATATATATATATATATCAGAGGATAATTGTTTTACAATGTTGTGTTGGTTTCTGCCAAAAACATACAACATGAATCAGCTATGTGTATACATATATTCTTTCTCCCTTCAACCTCCCTCCCACCCATTCCATATCCTACCCCTCTATGTCATCACAGAGTACCAAGTAGAGCTCCCTGTGCTATACAGCAGGTTTCTGCTATTTTACATACAGTACTATATATATATTTCAATGCTACTGTCTCAATTCATCCCATCCTCTGTCCCAGCTGTGTCCAAAAGTCCATAAAGAGAACCATTTCCTGCTGGTGATTTGCAAAAAGAGCAAAACACATACAATGATAACTATGTAATGGATGGTTCTAGATCACCCACTAAAGAGATACCTTTATCCAGAGCACTGAACCCTGATTGAGGTGGTGGCTCCACTTACACTGACTCCTGGCTTCCTGGGACAAAGAGGAAGAAATGTGGATGGACATCACATGACCATTTTGTCCTTAAGGGGCCATCTCTTGACCACCCATGTTTGGCTGAGTGGACCTTCATCTCAGAATGGGCCATTCAGATTCTTCTCTTTCTTGATTTTTGAGATGTGGAATAGAAAGATATGGACATTGACAGTTCCATGGAAGAAAGGCTCACAAATGCCAATTGCAAAACTCGTTAGGGACTCCCTGGTGGTCCAGTGGCCGAGACTTCCTGCTCCTGATGCATGGGGCTTAAGTTCGATTTCTGGTCAGGGAACTAGATCCCACATGCCACAACTAAGAGCCCACATGCCACAACTAAGAGCTCACATGCCATAAAAAAGACCAGTTGCAGTCAAATAAATAAATACATAAATATTGAGAACAACGATGAGTTGTTTGAGCTGTGCTTGGCTCTTGTATTTGTTCTTCTAATCTTGTGGGGTATTTTATATCTTCCAAAGAAGCCGACCATCCTTTTTGAGTGGCTTACACAATAGACGTTTATTGTCTCCCAGTTCTGGAGGCTGGAAGTCCAAGACTAAGGTGTCAGCAGGGCTGGTTTCTTCTGAGGCCTCTCTCCTTGGCTTGTAGATGGCTGTCTTCTCCCTGTGTCTTCATGTGGTCTTCCCTCTGTGTGTCTATGCCCTAATCTTCTCTACAGGACACCAATCCCATTGGACCAGGGCCCAACCACAGCCTTATTTTATCTTCGTGACCCCTTTAAAGGCTTTATCTCCAACTACAGTCATATTCTGAGATATCGGAGGTTAGGACTTGGATGTGTGGATTATGCAGAGGGGACACATAACTAATGTCTAGTGTGGATATGTCTGAGAGACAAAGCAACATTGAAAATTCCAGTCATTAGCATGGCTGAGAAACTGGTAGCCCTTGAGACTGGAGACCTATTAAGCATTTACAATCCAAATGTGGCTGCATTTTCTGCATTTTAATTGTGGCAACAGATGAATTACAGACATGGGCATCGCTTGACGCTAGGTTACCATTTCCTGGGAGTTTAATGAGTGTGACTTCTTTCATATAACTATGAGGTTTGAATGTCAATTGTGACTCAGTCGAGTCTTCTTTTGAAATCATCTCTAATTTTGAATTTTTCTTCCTCCAACTGCTATCAAAAGCAGGCCTTTATGATCAACACCAGGACCCTCATAATAGCCTCCTGTACCACCCCTGGCCTCCAGTTTGCTTGGTTCTTGTTTGCTGTACATACTGAGCTTAGACTTTTCTTCCCAAGAGACATTGTTCATTGTTCTTTCCATTTCTTGTAACCTTCAAAGGAGGCTCTCTAAGCTTAATCACCTCAGGATTAATCCTACATTCCTGATGTCATGCTAAGTGCATGCTTAGGACTTTAATTTCTATTGCTACCAAAAATACCCCCAAAGCCTCTCTTCTGAATCCCTCTAGATCAAGTTCCTCAACTTTCTGCTCACACATTTCATACACATTTCCAACCCCAAGTCCTTGCTTACATCACTCCATCTGGAATATCTCAAAAGGTCTCAGCTCTCAGGAGACTTATCATTCTTTAAAAGAAAACTTTCAGACAGAGAAAGACAAATATCATAAGATATAGTTTATATGCAAAATCTAAAAAATGGTACAAGCGAACTTTTTTTACAAAACAGAAACAGAGTCACAGATGTAGAAAATAAACTTATGGTTACCAGTGGGGAATGGAGGAAGTGATAAATTAGGAGACTGGGATTAACATACACACACTCACTACTATATGTAAAATAGATAACTAATAAGAATCTACTGTATAACATATAACAGCACAGGCAACTCTATTCAGTACTCTGTAATGAGCTATATGGGAAAAGAATCTGAAAAACAGAGGACATATGTATTTATAACTGGAGAAGGGCATGGCACTCCACTGCAGTATTCTTTCCTGGAGAATTCCATGGACAGAGGAGACTGGTGGGCTATAGTCCATAGGGTTGCATGCATGTCTGTGTATAACTGATTCACTTTGCTGTATACCTGAAACTAACACAACATTGTAAATCAAGTATACTCCAATAAAAATTTTAAAAAAAGAAAACTTGTATTCAAATTTTACTTCCTCAGAAATGTTTTCCCTGACCATTTCGTCTACAAGGGTGCCCCATCCACTAACATCCTATCACCCTGCTTTGTTTTTCTTTATGGCTGAATTATGTTTCCCTCAAAAATTCCTGTGTTGACGTCTTCACCTCCAGTACCTCCAGATGTAGCTGTTTTTGGGGACAGAGACGTTAGAGGGGTGATAAAGTTAAAATGAGGTTAAAAATAAAGTTAAAATGAGGATTAGGGAGGGCCCTAATCCAACGTGACTGGTGTCCTTGTATGAGGAAATCAGGACACAGACACAGAGGGAAGACCCAACGAAGATACAAGTAGAAGATGGTCATTTATAACCCAAGGGAAAAGCCTGGAACAAATTCTCCCTTCGTGGCTCTCAGAAGAAACCACCCCTGCAGACCCCTTCACCTCAGACTTTCAGCCTCCACCACTGTGAGAAAATGTGTTTCTGTTGTTGCAGTCATCCAGTCTGCAATACTTTAAACTGGTGGCACCAACAGTACAGGTGTAGACATTACTACCTATTGTTCTGAATCTGTTTCCCTCTATTAGGGGCTTTCCAGGTGGTGCTAGTGATAAAGGTAAAGAACCCACCTGCCAGTGCAGGAAGCGTTAAGAGATGCAGGTTCGATCTTTGGGTCAGGAAGATCCCTTGAAGGAGGGCAAGGAAACCCATTCCAGTATTCTTGCCTGGAGAATCCCATGCACAGAAGAGCCTGGCAGGCTATGGTTCACTGGTTTGCAAAGAGTTGGGCACAAATGAAGTGACTTAGCATACCCTCTACTAGAAAGTCAAGTTCAAAAGTGCAGAAACTTAATTTTGGTCACTGCTGTATCTTCATTTTCTAGACCTTAGTGCCTGGTGGATAGTAGGTATTCAAAGAATGAAGTTTGGAGCTCTTTCTATACGCCCAGCTCTAGCCATCTCTGCCTAATTCTGGGGAAATCCATTGGCCAGCAGATACCCACTACCCCTCCTCAAAACATAGCTTTTTTTTGTAATAAAGGTAGTACTTTGGTCTCTGTTTGCTTTATACTATTTTTCAATTGGTCTTAAACTTGGGCAAGGAGGACAGGGTGCTCGGTTTCAGTACCCGTGCTCCCTAACATTCTGAAGCATCTTATAAACACAAGTACTTCGTGAATTTTTATCCCTATGTCCCCTTTACATGGTTCCTGACAATTTCCACATGTATATTTTCATTTCTGGCTAAATCACCAGCTTCTAGAGGGCAGAGACTGTTCTCAGTTCCTGCATGTGCCTGTTTATTACAGGAGCAGCTCAGTAAACCACTAATGACCGAATGACTAATGCAAATGTGGTGTGGAACCCTGGGGGAGTTATTAGTCCAGTCCCAACGACTCTCCTTCTCAGATTTTCTCACTTCTCCACCTCTCATCTCTCCTCCACATCAATGTACACAGCATAGAGATGGATGGAGCTGAGTGTGAACCATGCATCTCTGTCTCATTCCCTAGGCCACAGACACTGGACCAGAGGTGGATGCTGTCCCACCAGGGTAACTTCTTGGATTAAGACAGACTCATGCTGGCCTCTTGTAGCTGCCAGACTTATTTTTGTCCATTTAGGTGACAGAAAGAGGGCAACTGAGGCCCACATTGTGACAGAGAAGGAAAGGTAGTCCACAGAGAAACTGAAGGCGCAGGCAGCCAGAGAGAGGGGAAGGGAGACTGGGAGCCACCTGGAGCCACCTTCCACTTCTGCCCATCATTTCCAGGAGACACTCTTGTGTCTTTGTTACCAATTTCTCCCTCTCTTATCCCATCTTTATTTAAACTGGTTTGTTTCTGTTGTATGCAGAACAAAGCAAAACACACACAAGGATAAAACAAAACCAACCAAAACCATTAACACATTCACCCCATGATAGTTTTTGAGGTATAGGTGTAATTCCCTTCAGAGAATGAGGAATAAAAATCCCTGAGCCCCTCCTGAACCTCTCAAATCATTCATTAAAACCCATTTACTTCCACATAATTGAGAAGCTGCTGCCATGCATCAGTTATTGTACAGTGTTGGACAGTATTTCTTTGCAATTCTTTCCAAATAGAAGAAAGTACACCTGTGCTCTGAAGTCTACCAGGAACACTCAATGTTTTTAAATCTATCTTTTGCTAAATTGCCTCATAAATTCTGGCTGGTCTCAGGATCACCTTTCTCAACTCTGCCAGCTGAGATCAACTCAGGTGGTTACCTGAAGAGTTCCAAGATGTTAAATTTGAAATGCTAAACAAAGATCTTTTATGGGAAGAAGGGTGTTCATTGTTTTTCTTCATGTGTTTACAGCTATACTGTTCAAGTGAGAAAGGTGGTGGGGGAATCCTTGTATATAAAGTTAAATCCAGATTGGACTGAAAGGACACAATTGTTGGAATCACCTTCAAGGACTCCCACCCATCTTCATTTGCGTCTTATTGATAACCAGTTAGGAGGTTGCTATAATAGATCAGGTCAGAGGGAGGAGTGGACCAGGAGGTCTCACTTATCCCAGGAGACGGTGATAAGTGGTCAGTGAGGGCTCAGTGACAACAAGAACCTGGGGGCAAAAAAGGAAGAGATAGATCATAGCCACAAGAATATAACGAACCAAGCAAGGATAAATTTTGTAAAGAAAATAAAAGCAGGGCGATGGGACAGTGCCCTGCGGGCTACCTTAGTAGCAGTCACCCAGGACGTCTCTGAGGAGCTGATAGGTAAACTGAGCCCTGGAATATATGGGAAGGAAAGAAATAACCCAGGGTAAGGAACCCACTAGCAAAACGCCCTCTCTTGTGAACAAGACTGACTGACTTGAGAACCACAGGAAAGGTCAGTGGCTGTAACAGAGTAAAATGAGGGGAAGAAGAGGTGGGGGGAGGGGGCAGCACCTCAAGATCTCTGGTAATTCAAAAAGTCTTTGTGTGTGTGTGTGTGTGTGTGTGGTCTATATAGGGTTTCTCTTTTTTTAAAAATCGGTATTTTAAAGAGAAGTTTTAGTTGTGCAGAAAAACAGAGCAGAAAGTACAGGGTTCCTATATCCCACATCTGCCCTCCATGCATGGTTTTCCCTCTTTTTAATATCTTTGCATTTGTGTGGTGCATTTGTTATAACTGGTGAACCAATACTGATACACTATTATTAACAGCAGTCTGAGGCTTATATTAGGATTCACAGTTCCATTAAAGGGGTCTTAGCATAGGCAGGGGGGTGGGATCAGCATGGTCTGATTTACAATTTTGAAAGAGTCTGGTTCACAAAATTGTTGATACTGGTTGTACTGTTTTTCCCCAAAATTCACAGGTTGAAGTCCTAAGCCATCAGAATGCGACTGTACTTGGAAATTGGCTCTTCAGAGATAATAAAGGTAAAAATGAGGTCACTGGAGTGGGTTTCAATGCAAAGTAACTAGTGTTGGGCTCTCCGGTGGCTCAGTGGTAAAGAACCTGCTGCCAGTGTAGGAGATGCACGCTCGATCCCTGTGTTGGGAAGAGCCCCTGGTGAAGGAAATGGCAACCTACCAGGAGAATCCTGTGGACAGAGGAGCCTGTAGGGCTACAGTCACGAAACTATAAGTTGGACACGACTTAGTGACTAACCAACAACAACTAGTGTCCTTATAAGAAGGGGGGATGATGACACTGACGAAAAGGGAAAACCATGTGAAGACAGGGGAGAAGACGGCCGGCTACAAGCCAAGGAGAAAGACTGAAGGAGAAATAAGCCTACTCAAACCTTATCTTGGACTTCCAGCCTCCTGACCTGAGAGACCACAAGCTTCTGTCATTTAAGCTTCCCAGTCTGTGGAACTTTCCCTAAAAATCAATACGGCTGTGAGGACCTGCTGTAAGAAAAACAACTTGATTTCATTCAACCAAGTATTTTCCAACATTTAAAATCGGAGGACCCCCTTTCTACTATAGACTATTGACACTCCACAGACTAGCAGTTTGTAGAGGATGCCCTGGGATGGCCTGAACTAGAATATAAGCTCCATGAGGGAGGGGGCTTGGTTCTGGTCACTGCTATGTCCCCAATCCCTGAAATAATGTTTGGAATTCATTAAATATTTGTTGACTAAGTGAACTATGCACATAGCTTTATGCCGTTCCAGGCACATCTACTTCCTGTCCATCTTGTCCATTTATTCCCAGTCCCTTTACAAATCCCAGTACCACTTTTCCTCGGGTAAAGGGAAGAATTACCTCATAGCCTTTCTGTAATTTCTGCAAAGAATTCATAGGGAATGGAGGTCAACACCATCCAGAAACAGTCCTATCTTCACGCCTGAATCTTCCACAGTTTGGAAAAATGCCACATGCTCCCTGATGTTTCCTTCTCATTGAAATTTTACAATTTTTCTATTTTTATTTTCTCTGATGTTATTTTTAAACCACCTAAACAAAAGGAACAGCCATAAGAAAACAGGTATTCACATTTTTTTCCCTCATCATTCTAACCAGGGAAGTCTCTAGGAGCAGCTGGTTCACTAGGTAGTGTGTACCAGGAAACTATATTCTCTGGAGAACTGTTTAATTGTCTACAGAGGGCTGCTGTGCAGTAAGATTCTCCAAATAGTCACTGAGTCTACATGGGACTTCCCTGGCAGTCTACTGGTTAAGACTCGGTGCTCCCAATACAGGAGGCCCGGGTTTGATCCCAAGTCAGAGAATTAGATCCCACATGTTGCAACTAAGAGTTCTCATGAAGCAGTTAAAGACCTGGTACTGCCAAATAAGTAAATAAAAATAAATATTCAAGAGAGCAATCAAGACTACACAGTACCACGTGAAAGTGAAAAGTGGTCATCTTTGTTCTACATAGGTTTAACAGTACCTTGTGGATGAGGGTAAGGGTGGGATGATATGGGAGAAGGGCATTGAAGCATGTTAATTGTCATGTGTCTAATCAATCGCCAGCCCAGGATTGATCCTCGGGACTGGTGCAGCGAGATTTCCCGGAGGGGAGGGAGGAGAGAGGGGGGACCCGGAGGGGAAGCATATGTAAACTCATGGTGATATCATGACAATGTATGGCAAAAACAATAATAAAAAAATAAATAAATAAATAAATAAATAAATAGTCTATGGTAGTAGCCGCACTGACTTACTGGAAAAGACTCTGAGGCTGGGAAAGATTGAAGGCAGGAGGAAAGGGGGATGGCAGAGGATGAGATGGTTGGATGGCACCACTGACTCGATGGACATGAGTTTGAGTAAGCTCCAGGAGTTGGTGATAGACAGGGAGGCCGGTGTGCTGCAGTCCATGGGGTTGCAAAGAGTCGGACATGACTGAGTGACTAAACAGATGGTAGAAGTAGGGCTTCCCTGGTAGCTCAGCTGGTAAAGAACCCTCCTGCAATGCAGGAGAACCAATTTGATCCCTGGGTTGGAAAGATCCCCTGAAGAAGAGATAGGCTACCCATTCCAGCATTCTTGGGCTTCTCTGGTAGCTCAGATGATAAAAAAAAAACTGCCTGCAATACAGGAGACCTGGGTTTGATTCATGGGTTGGGAAGACTCCCTGGAGGAGGGCATGGCAATACACTCCAGTATTCTTATCTGGAGAATCCCCATGGACAGAAGAGTCTGATGCACTGCAGTCCATGGGGTCACAAAGAGTCGTACACAACTGAGCAACGAAGCACACTCATGGTAGTAGTATTTATAGTAGTACTTCTGGTACTAGGATTATTCTGAAAGAAGGAACAGAGTTTCACTTCAGTGACTGAAGCAAAAGGGTATGTAACATAAAAACATCCACGCACTAGAGCAAAACCTATCAGAAAATAAGATATCGTTTATGACTGGCTTGAATTTGCCAGTGTCCACATTCTCTTTTAAGTCTCCCCTCTTGTTTTCCTGATCCTGTGCATGTGGGCTCAGTTCTCCTCTAGGTCCTAACTGATCATTCTTTTGTTTATGCACAGATTCTGGACGGATCCAGCCTTCTTTGCTTAGTTCATTACTATGGTAACTTTGGGCAGAGTCCTTTGTATGAAGAAATCACAGGTCATTGGACAGGCCGCCCAGGACCATTTCACAGGGCCCTACAGCGACAGAGACTCTGGGGCTGCCCGGGGGCCACATCACTGCTCCAGTCAGAGCCCAGGCTTCCAGAAGGTGTAACTGGAGGGCCTGTGACCGTGACATTGACTTGAATCTCAGCTGCCATCTAGGTTCTGCTTTAAGGCTCCCAGTCTGGAATGGTATTGCAGAGCTCTGCCCTAAAAGCTTAATATAACAATGGTGATCTCTCTATTGGTTATTTTCATATCTACTAATTGTATTTCATTTATTTGCAAATCATATTTTATTTGCCCATGAGCTAGTATATGTAAAACCCAACCTTGTTAAAAAAAAAAAAAAAACTTCGGATGTACCTTGAGTGCAATGATCTTGACAGCAACTTCTCAATACTTATCTTAAGTTGTAAACAGAAAGCCTGATGACAAATATAAAATATGACAGCAAATAGATGGTTAAAAATTGCCAGGTAAAAAATAGAAGCTGACATTGAAAACTGATGCCTCAGGGTGGGAAAGAGGCACAAGAGGGAGGGGATATATGTATACATGTAGATGATTCACTTTGTTGTACAGCAGAAACTAACACAACACTGTCAAGCAATCATACTCCAATAAAAAAACAGAAAGAATTTTGGTCTAGATGAAAATTTCCTCTCTTATTTCCCTTGCTACGGTGGGTGAGACCATGAAGTTGGCTCACCTGATCTGAGGAAAATGGAAAGTTTCCAGCAACAGTATGTGTAACTCTCTGCCCCTCCCAGCCCTTTTGACTGAAGAAGGACACATTATAATACCTCAGACAAACCTCCTCCTCACAGCTTTCTGGCTTCATCTGAAGGTAGACAAAGAGTAAAGAGTCTGTCTCCTCAAAAACAAATTCTGAAGGTGCTAATGGTCATCTCAAAGAACCTAATTTATTTTCTAACAACTTCTTAAAAATCCAAGGGCTATGTGGACCTCAGTTAAAAAAAAAAAAAGTACAAGCCAAAGCATCAGGATAAAAAAATGACAAGAACATTTAGCCATTTAAAAACCCATACACGATAGTGCTTCTTAGATGTACAAACATCTTATATAAAATCTTCTCGCTTATTGGAAAAGAAAGAGGTGCCAAACCTGAGAAGTGGCAGCTTCCCCCAAAATGCGTGAACAGGGAGGAAAGTCGGTTTATTTCTCACTGTCTTTGGGAATCCTGTTTTCACTGGGAAAAGACTGCCCCGTTTTTCTTTTCACTATATACTTAGCAGCTCCACAGCCAGATTTCTTTCTGAGGAAGGAGGAAGGCTGGCGAGAAGCACTGTACGATGCATTGGCTGGCACAATGCATTTTAAAATGGGTCATATCCCTTTGTATTTCCCAAGAACCCCAAATATTCCAAAAGGAAGATCAAGGTAGAGCTAAAGTTTTTGTTGTTTTTTTTTTCCTACCCAAAGGATAAAAAATAGTTGTTTTACATTTTAATCTTGATCTTTGATAGCTGAACTTCGATTTTAGATGTCCACCTTTAAAATTTTTAAAAAACACATGGTATAAAGTAGGAGTCACATTTTTGTCTCCTTTTCTGCTGGCAAGCATTTTTCTATTTCCCTTGGCTTGGGTGACAGCATATGCCAACTACCAGGCTTCCTTCCTATTTCCTGGTTGTCAGAAGCCTTATTAATGGACACATCTTAAAGCTTCAGTACTGTGTTAAGGGACAGGATTGTTGATGGCAAAAAAAAGAAGCGCCCTCTGCTGGCTGTGTGCTCCCTGTGCAGAAATAAATCTCTCAATATCCATTTAGAGGCTGGATTCTTTCCTGTCCCTGCCCTGCCAGGAAAGTCTCTCTTGTAATGGAGGTAAGCAGGGTCCATGAACCTGAGACCTCAGACAGCTCAACAGGAAAAATGATCAAGCTGGTTTCTCTGAGGATGCTCCATGAAGTTTTACATGCAAAACCTGAGATTCTGGACAGAGTTAAATTCCAACATTTATAACTCTGGAAGGGACAGATGGCAGACCTACCCTGAAATAGCTTTTCTGGAAGAGTAACACATGGTAAACTGCATTAATTGTAATAATTGCTTTTCATGCCTTGATAAAAGCTGGCAAAGACCTTCAAAGATCTTTTGATCGTGGCGAATGAATACAGCTCCTCTTAGCAGTGACAGGCCTACAGTGCTCTGGCTTTGGCTTTTGCTTAGCGCCTGCAGGACTAAAGAGAGCACAGAAACCACTGACTCCGGAAAGAGCCACAGCTGAGGTCCTGCATATGCACAAGCTAGAGAAGTAGCTAGTTCCACTGGGAGCCAGACGGCAGGTATTTCTTACAGGTACATATTGGGTTAATTTCATAGTGACGGCACATGAGGATTTAGAAAAGCACCTCCCTCACCATATACTGTGGGTGGAGGTTATGTGTGTTATCGCAGCTTCCTTCCTTTCAAAGCCAACAGAACAGAGGAGGGCAAGCTCTCCCGCAACGTTTCTATATTTTCCTTCTATTAACGAACCATGTAACTCAAGGAGAGTTTCTATCATTTGACAAAAGCTTAACATTTTCCCCTTTTCTCTTTCTTCTATGAAGGCTTTTATGTCTTTACTTCATTGTCCCTTCTTCAAGTACTCGAAGTCAAGCTTTGACTTTGTGTGTGGCATTTGTCTACAACTATGGGTATTTTCTCTTAGTTTAAGCCTCTAGGAATATTTATGTTTTTTTTCTCTTCACTCACTCTTTCAATGAGCGCAAGAAATCTTTATGGAAAAAGCACCATGTTTCAGGCCTCTCCCAATGTGGGGCATCTGAATGGCATGTGAGAGACAAAGACGAATTATAGGTGAATGAGCCCTTTTGCAATATCTCATTTAACCCTCATGGCAAGCCTGCGAGATTATATTAACAATAATCATAATATAAACGGTATTCTGTCCATGAGAAACCAGGGGATCTAGACAAATGAAGTAATTTTCTCAAGGTCACACATTTCTTAAGTGGCAGAGGTAAAACTTGAAACCAGGCAGTCCACCTCCAGGGCCCCAAGGACTAAGACAAAGATGATGTAGGTGAGCAAATCAGTTAGAAAAGCAAACAATTTCAGTTCAAGATGGTGAGAGCCCTGCTATATATATGCAGATGTTTTAGGGCAGGGGTCAGCATACTTTTCCTGCCAAGTGCCAGACAGTGAGTATTTAGGCTTCGCAGGTCATACAGTCCCTGTTGCCAAGACTCAAATCTACCATCGCAACAAGAAAGCAGCCACTGACAATATGCAAACAAATGAGGTGGCTGTGTTCCAATAAAACTTTATTTATAAAAAACAGATGACAGGCTAGATTTGACCCACAGGACTATAGTTTGTCAACGTCTGTGCTCTGTATGAGGGCATTATGAAAAGCCAGGCACCAACTCTTTCTACAAGTAAGAGGTGGACATTTCAAGTGAGTCTTGGCTATCAGGCAGCAAAGAAGAGTGGCATTTGAAGCAGACAAAAAAATATTTGACAATGAGGAACATCTGATAGAAAATGAATACTTAGGAAAGATATGAAATTGTGTCAAGACATATAAGATGGTGGCAGAAAAGAAGCCTGATTAGCATAGATACAAATGAAGAGTTTATTGCAAAATAACTGCTTTCTAAGTGTGGTCTATTTATTTCTTGGTGGGCTTTTGCTTTCCTGTGTGATGAACTTGTTTCATGTCCCCTGATACAACTTTGATATTTTCCATCTTAACTTGTAGCATGGAACAACATCTTCATTTGCAATTTTCTCAGCAAAATAGGAAAAATAAACATCACAGAGGGTCTACTGTCTACATGGAGATAAACATCATCAAAGAAACACAGTGTTCTAGAGATGCTGGACTTAGACATTCTAGGGGAATACTCAGAAGATGAGGACAAATTTTTGCCTTTTGTAAAACCCCGTGGGTGTAATTTTGCCATTAGTCAAGATGGATGTTTCAATGTTGAGACATGAGAAATCGTTGAAACACCAACGGCATAACAAGAACGCTGCAGGGAAACGAAGTGGATTCCGTTCCTTTTCTTGGGCTGTAAGTCAACTAAAGTTGCTTATGACAGCTTGCTGATGAAACATGATTTATAATGTTCATAGACACTTGTCCAAGTTATTAAGTTTATTAGAATTACTGCATAGGTCTGAAAGCTGTTGAGGATGAAGTTGGATTCTCAGCTCTAAAAATCAAATGATCTTCCCAGGAGTGTATCTGGGATAGTTTCTCATGATAGTTGAGTTCCTCTCTGGGAGAGAAAAGGGGGGCTGCAAGATAGATCAGTTTCCCTTGAAACATGGGTATGTCCTCTCTATGCAATCAGGGAATTCCCTTGATTTTAAGATTTCCCATCTGGGGAAAAAAGTCTCAGATGAATCACTGAGTTAATTATATAATATTCCTAAGTCAGGTGCTTGGTCAAGATGCAAGTTTTCTCAAAAGAGGAAAAGAAAAAGAGTTACATGAACTTAAGCTCCTACTCACATCTAAGGAATAAAAGGGTGCAAAAGAGAGTGATTAGTGTGTTTTAAGCTCCACTTCACCACACTCACCCAAGAGCAGGGTGGCGAGACTGTGCCCTGCCCTTCAAGCCTAGAGGGGCTTCACCTGAAACCCCACGGTTAGAATGACATGGTGGGGCTCAATGGAAGTGTACCTGGTTCCTACCCCGGAAGGGTAGAAAACAGGATAGTTAGCTGAAGAAAGGATGGCTGAGCTTGGGATCACCCTGCCTGGGAGAATATGCAAGAGCAAAGGATCCCGCCAGGGTCTCCTGGAATTGGAGAAGGATCATGTGGGAGAAAGCCAACAAGAGATGGTCTTAGTCTAGTCTAAGATGGCTAAATGGCCAGTGAAGGAACTTCAGCACAGAAAGGCTGGTGGTGAATGCAGACTCACAGAGGTGGAGGAAGGAGCCATTAGGGACCAGTGGGAAGAGAGGTTCATCTTCCCTCATTCAGGAAACTGTAGATGGGACAGCTCTGAAGATGTCTCCGTAGAAGCAGCCACAAGAAGGAGAAAGTGTTCGACCCTTGCCAGACCCAGAAAGCCTGAAGCCAATGCTGAGAGTCCCAGACATGGAAGGACATCCAAGCCCACATTCCACTTTCAATCTGTAGGCTCCTCTCCCTTCTGCTCCAATGGTGGCAGTGTCAGAACCCATTTGGTAACGTGGGGAGGAGCAGATGGCAGAGCAAGGAAACACACGGTTACGAACGAAATTTTTTCAGTCAAAGAATGAGCCAGTGCAGGTCCAATGGATGACTACTGTTTCCAGAATGCTTTCACACTGATTAATAAACTTTCAAAAGAAAGACATTTGCTGGCACTTAGCAAAATGACATATTGAAAGCTTTCATAGACAGATCTTTATTGTAATCAGGATTCCCCAGTCTAGCTTGGCCCTGTAATCTCTTCTGTCACACATCTTTGGGTGTCCTTACTCTAGGGTTTCCTGGGTGGCTCAGTGGTAAAAGAATCCGCCTACCAATGCAGGAGACACAGGTTTGATCCATACATCTGGAAGATTCCCTGGTGGAGGAAATGGCAACCCACTCTAGTATTCTTGCCTGGGAAATCCCATGGACAGAGGAACCTGGTGGGCTACAGTCCGTGGGGTCACAGAGCTGGACACGGCTGAATACACACACAGTCTTCTGTACTAGAAGCTGAGTCAGTTAAGAGGATTCTGAAGAAAAATTCTACCTCCTCCTCTTCCCCTATCATCTTCTCATAGCTTCAATATAACAGTACATCACTGGCCTAAATCCACAAAGCCCAGAATTAGCAAGTGCTGGAAGCAAGGTGTGGTCCCCATGGTGTCCTAGTCATTCAACAACATATTTCATCCACAATAAGATAAGACATTTCAGAAACCCACTCATTTTTGGTCATGCTCATTTTGGCAAATTCTGCTAGAAAGTGCAGATACTCTGCCAAAGAGGTGACTTCCTAGACCGTCAAAAAATTTCAACCCTCTTACTCCCTTTATGGCACACTATTTGTGGCATGAATTCCCCCCACACATAAAAATATTAAGAGGAAGAGACACTCATGTAGGTAGAAAACAAACTTATGGTTACCAAGGGGAAAAGGAGGGGAGAGATAAATTGGGAGACTGGAATTGTTATATACATACTATTAATACTATATATAAAATGGATAAATAGTAACGACCTGCCGTATAGCACAGGGAACTCCATTGGATCCTCTGTAATGACCTATATGGGAAAAGAATCTAAAAAGAAGTGGGTACCGGTATGTGTATAACTGATTCACTCTGCTGTACAGCAGAAACGAACACAACATCATACATCAACTGTACTACAATAAATGTTTTTTAAGAAAGAGGAAGAGACACTCAGGTGTGGGCTCAATAACCCAACAGAAGTGAAGCTGCTGTTCCATCTCTTTGTTTAACACCCATGTACCTATTAAAGAGCCAGTCGGTGCCTGGACTGTGGATTAGGGCTCCATGTGAGTTCTCAATCTTTCACAGAGATAAAGCTATCATATAGATGCTGACTGAATCGCTGGACTTAACCAGATGTATCATCCACCAGTGGCCAACATTGGCAGTAGGCAGAGAAGGGGAGAACAATTCAATGCGATCTAATGTGATCGATTTCATAACAGAGGATCAGGGCATGCACCTCCTGATACGCAAACTTTTACACCATCTGGCTACTCAGCGTCACTACGAGGCCTCACTTACCCTGGCGCGCCAGTCAGTTCTGTCACCGTCACCTTCTGCCATTATGGAGACGCCCACAGAGAAGGCGTTGGTTACACGCCAAGAGGCAACGCAAAGCATTCACCTTTCTGATTTGTGAGATTCACGATGATGCTGTGTATGGAAACAACAACAATGGGTTCAAAAGTGAGTTGAATGTACAGAATGCTTCTGTTGACTTCTGACGAATTCTGTGTCTGTAGACAAGCTATGGCCACCAATGATAAATGAGCGGAGTTCTGATGTGAATGCTGGCTGATATTTTCGTTTACATTAATGACTAAGAAAAAGGTGAAACAACAAAGAAGACATATGTTGGAATTTCACTCATTTGTCAGTGACATGAACGACTTTCTTGCGGAGTCAGGTAATAATTTTTAAATATGAGAAGACTGTTTACACTTTTTGTGGAATTCTTGGTAGAGTAGCTACAAATATAACCAACTTTTAAATTCCATCTGCATGGTTAACATTTTCTCCTTCATTTAATCTTAAGTGTGGAAAACTAAGAGAACAATAAATCAAGCTCAGACTGGCTGTACTTGTCAGTTTTTGTGGTGCAAACCTTAGCATGTAATCTTCAAATGTTAATCACTAAACCAGGAATCTTCCTTGGTAGTCCAGTGCCTAAGACTCTATGTGCTCCCAATGAAAAGAGCTTGAGTTCAATCCCTGGTCAGGGAATTAGACCCCACATACCACAACTAAGAGTTCACATGCTACAACTAAGACCCAGCATGGCCAAATAAATAAACATCAAAAAAAATGCACTAAGCTGGTAGCTTGAGGGCAAGACAAAATCTTATATGTTATGCTAACTGCTGTGCCCCCAGGACTTTGTATAGTTCATGGTGCCTGGTAGATTCGAGAGACACTGAAAGAATCAGTAAGTTCTCTCTACCTGATTGTGAAACAAATAGAAAATAAGCCTGTTCACCTTTTGGGAGTTACCTCATAAAAATTCCTTGTTTTACAGAGTTTCTTGTTACTGTTTGTTCCCAATTTATGACTGCATATATTATAAATATATTTATGTATGTACTATATATTACAAAATACATGATGCATATTATATATAAATTATATAATATGTAGAAATATTATGTATAACATATATTATGTATTTTTATACCATATATAATAGATACATAATCATCATATCAATATCATAATTATACCATATATTATAATATACACTTATACTATATATTATAATTATTAATTATAATATTGATATATTACAATTATTAAAGCTCTATGTATTTGTACCTATGTGTATATTAATATTTATAATTAATAATATATATTATACATATGTATTGCATTATATATGATACATGTATTATAACAAATAATTATATATTATAGTATGTCTCTTATATACATGAATGTGTATATATATGAACATATATAGACATATAAAATATGTATTTGTTTATATGTGTGCATATATATAAACAAGATTTTAAATAATGTAAAAAGTGAAGGAAATTATTTCTTAGTGGTGGGTTAATTTTTTAAAAAACAGATTTTGAACTCTGTATTAAGTTTATTTCCATTTTATACACTTTTTTATAGAGAAACAGTTGTTATGAAGATGAAGAAAGGTAAAGAGAAGGGTAGGAGGAGGGTCAATTCGAAGGGAGGAAGAAAGTCTGACCCAGGGTGGAATACTCCAGGGAATAGCCTGCAGTAGGAGGGTCTTAGCCCGAAAAGAAAGCAAGAAACAGAAAGGAAGGCACATGAGGGAGTAGCCGGAGATGAACTGAGGACCAGAGATCCTAATTACATAGGACCTTGCAGGCTGCTTCAGGGACTGAGCACTTTATCCAAGTTTGAAGCAGAGAAATACAATAGAATTTCTATAATAAAAAAATCACTCGTTGAAAATTAAAAAAATAAATAAATAAAGGACAGAGAAAAAGAAAAAAAAAAAATCACTCCTTTAAAAATTTACCCAGGTGGCTGCTGTTTTACTGATGCTTAGTGATAGGAATATAATCACTGTGAGTAAACTTAATTTAAAACACAACAAAAACAAAAAGACTACTCCATATAAAACAGATAACTAATTGGAACCTACTGTATAGCCAGGGAACTCTACTCAATACTTTGTAATGACCTCTACAGAAACAGAAGCTAAAAAAGGGTGGATATATGCATATGTATAACTGATTCCCTTTACAGCAGAAAGTAATACAACATTATAAATCAACTACATTCCAATTAAAATTATTACTCCAGTAAAAATAATAGAAGGTTAAAAAAACCAACCCCACTCCCCAAGAAGAATACATCAGAGTTTTCACCTGAAACAATGTGAATTTCTTTTCTCTTACTCAACTCATCTATGTAGTCAGCATTTCCACCCCAGCTGGCATCTGGGGCCCCAAAGTGTGTTCTGGGTTTTGCTTTTAGCTCTACCCCAATCAGGAGATTTTACAGACATAATCAATTGTACGTTTTCCTGCACAAACATGAAAATCGGGCTTCGATTAGTTTTAAAAGTTGAATTCTTCCTTTAAGACAGGCAAAGAGAAAGTCAGAGAGAGGAGAAGGGAGGGAGAGAGGAATGGAAAGACAGAGAATTGCAAAACAAAGCAGAGCTGAATGAAGCACTTATAGAGCTGAAGGCAGAAGAAAAGAAAAAAAAAAAAGGAAAGAGGGAAGGGACTGAGGGTGGAGGAAGAAAAGAAACAAAATAAGATTTAAAGAATCAATACCAGCCGACAAGGGTGGATCCCTTCAGGCCCTAGCCTGCTGTAATTACTTAGCTCAATGGGCTGGGGCACCAGGCACAGACCCCTGAAGGGCTTGGATTAGATTCAGCACTGTGACCAATTAGCTTCACCCCATTCCCTGCTCTGCCTCAGACACTTCACCACCTCAGGTCTTGTACTTCAGTTTTTCAGCTTTTCACACCTCAGATTATTTCTCTATAAAACGGGAGCAGCAATTTTTTTTTGATATATTTTTTTCTGGCTCACAGATTGCTCTAAAATATCTGCATAACTTACTCGAAGGAAGCCACAGTGTCAATATTGAAAACAGAATTCTCAATTCAGAGCTCATGTTTTTGCTATTCTCAGTTTGTCAGTAAATAAAAGTTCCCTAAGGGTCGACTTTTGTGTTCAAAACTCTCTAGCCAAAGTGGTGAAGAAGAACAAGCAGGTATTAAAAAGAGTCCCTTTTCATCAAAATCCACAACTTCTGGTCTTCGAATGACAGTGTTAACAAAATGAAAAGGCAAGCCACAGACTGGAGAAAATATCTATATCTAAAAATATAAGAAATAAAAATATTAGATATAAAAAAACTTTTACAAGATGAACAACCCCATTTTAAAAAATGAGCTAAAGATATCAACAGACACTTCACAAGCAGAGATATATGCATGGCCAGTAAGCATATGAAATGATGCTCAACATCGTTAGTCATCATCCACATGAGATTTCACTACACACCCATTAGAATGATCAAAATTAAACAGACTTGACAATACTAAGTGCTGGCAAATATATAGAACAACTGGTGGTGGGAGGATAAAATTGTCCAACCCCTTTTGAAAACAGTTTGACAGTTTCTTATAAAGTTAAATACACACCTAACAGGCATTCAATCATACTACTACTGCATATTTACCCAAGAGAAATAAAAACATATGTTCACACAAAGACTTATTCATGAATGTATAAAGCAACTTCACTTAACATGGCCAAAAAGTGGAAACAAACTGTTCGTCATCAAGTGTATGGAGAATGAACACACATAGACTATCTTCATAGACTAGAATAATAACAAGGCAAGAAAAAGAATGAATTACTGGTATATGCAACAATGTGGTTGAATTTCAAAAGCACTGTGCTGAAATAAGTCCAGAATACCACACTCTGTAAGACTTGATTTATATAAAAGTCTAGAAAAGACAAAACCAATCTATAGTGACAGAAAATAGTTTAGCAGTTGCCTCAGGCAAAGGAGGAGGGGTAGTTGCCTAGGAAGAAAAAGAAGAGAATTTTTAGGGTGACAAAACATCTCAAACCTTGAGAAAACTGTATGCATTTGTCAAAACTTACTGAAATGTGTTCTTAAAATGGGTGCATCTTAATATATATATAGTATACTTCTAAAAATTGATTTACCTTTCTGAAAAATAAAGGAAAAATCTCTACATCAAAGGACTTGCAGTCTAAGAAGCATTGTATCCTTGGGGCACGTTATTCCAAATTATATCAGTTTTAGGAGGGGGAGAATTTTCTAGTAGGGGGACCTTAAAGCCTGTTCTAATATTAACATACTTTCTATATTAATGTAACCATCAATCATATCTCAATCTATGAAGTGACAAAGATGCTAAGTAAATCAAATAGCATACCAACTCCCTCTACTGACATCTTGACTATCCTTTATAATGTCATCTGCCTTCAAACAAATCAAATTTTGTCCTAAGAGGTACTATTCATAATATTTGTGTCATCAGTTTTACATTTACTGTCTTACTGGTTAATAGCAAGGTTTTTTAAGCTTCAGAGACTTAAGTGACATTTGAAAAATATCCAAGATGAAAAATACAGTAGATGAATAATTTCCTTAATCAGTATAATCTCCAAGAAATTGATTATCACAGTTTATAACTGGTTCATGGGAATAGCTTTAAAGGCTTAGACTACTGTCAAAATAAATGTGTTACAAATGATCATTTATATTATAAAAGGAGAATTAATAATAAAAAGCTACTTTTTCATCTCCCTTCTACTCAAATTATTTCCAATTACTGTCACTCATTCTTTTGTGGAATTTCTTGCCATTACCTTTTCATGACAAGTTTGAGCTCTGGTGTATCCACAGGGAACAAGAATTGTTTCATGACTGCAGAGAGCGCTGGTTACAGTGCAATAACAGACTTCAGTTAGCCAAGAATGACGGCATTTCCTGGCTGCCTTAATCCTTGTGGAATGTTCCTGGTCTGGTTCATCCTAAAGTTGTTGATTATAAATAACCCTGACAACCAACATGGAGTGGAAAGATCCCCTTCGGACCCAAGACACAACAGGTTGCAGTCCTGAGACCGTCTTTTCATTTTTATTTGTATCTACTTAGGGAAATGGATTCACTACAGTGGAGATTCAACCTGATGTGAAAAATACAACTTGGGGTCTGGCATTTCTTCTTGGAACATATTCAGTAATAAGCTTCATTCTTGCCTGATCCACATCCATCCTTCTTTAAAAAAGAACCAACAAGTACAAGGTAAATACTGAAGGCAGATACTTCAGAACACTTCAGTGACAAAAGATTTGGTTTATTAAAGAATCTAGTCAATAGCTAAACACTTCAGACCATGAAGTTAATACAGGTACATACACCTAGTATGAGGCCTGTAGAAAGAGTTTTAATTTAATCCTCTGAATCTCTCTACAAAGTAGTCTTTATTGCTACTTTTCCATTTTGCAGAAAAGAAAACTGAGACAGAACAGTTATGTAATTTGCCCAAGGACACACAGCTCACAATCAGAAGAGGTAGGAGTCAAGTGTCATCTGTCTGACTCCAAAGTCACCAAGGCATTCAGCTTTTCTTACTGGCAAACTTAGTGCTTGATTACTGAGACATCAAGGATAATCTCACTATATTCAACGGGAGAGAGATTCTGTAGAGAATAAGCAATAGACTCATACTAAAAGTCAACCTGAAATATAATTCTGACCTTGCAATATACTGCAGATATATTAAAATAAGAATATTGGTATGTGCTCACCTTTTCCTAACACTCTACCAATTTTCAACAGGGTCGATCCAAATAAATTCATTTAAAAAGGTAATTAGCAAATGCTTTGGAGGAAAGATTGGCATAAATAAAGTTTAGATTATGCATTGTTTGGACTAAGCATTTCCATTTCCAGGATCTGTCCTGCAGGAAATTTACACAAGTATCCAAACACATATGTACAAAAATATTCTTTGCAAACATTTTTACACTGGCAAAAACTGAAACAACCCAAGGAGCATCATTGGAGAATGATATCTAAAGTTTTGCTGCACTTAAAAAATAACATTACCATGCAGGGTTCAAAGAAAGAGGTAGATTTGTATGATGTGGGAAGTTATCCAAAATGAATTTGGTGGAAACACAGGTTGCACAACAATATGTGTATTCTTTTTGTAAGAATAAAAAGATGTATGAAGAGAAAACCTGAAAGGATATGTGTTAGTTGTTGTTTCTTTTTCTGTTTTTGATGTGGACCATTTTTAAAGTCTTTATTGAATTTGTTATAATATTGCTTCTGTTTTGTTTTGGCTTTCTTGGCCACAGGCATGTGGGGTCTTAACTCCTCAACCAGGGATTGAATCCACAACCCCTGCCTTGGAAGGCGAAGTCTTAACCACTGGATGGCCAGGGAAGTCCCTACATTCTAATTGTTAATGGTAGCTATTAAAGTGGTAAAGTATTGTAGTGACATATTGATGAGATAAGGAGGGGAAACTTTAGTCATCTTGGGTCCTCATAGATGTCTGCAATGAGAATGTGTCTGTGTGTTTAAATAAAAGCAAAGTATTCGAATTTGCATTGCTCTTTACTTTTCACAGTATATTAATAAACATATATACATATATTGAACTATGAAATATACATGTGAATAGATCAGAATATAACAATGATTATCTCTGGATGGTGGGACTAAGATTTCCTCTGAATTCTGTGTTGCATAGATCTTTATATTTTATAACTTTCCTTAATGAATATGCATTACTTTTATAATCATCCTAAATTATGTGAATCCCTGGAGAAACATCCTTCTCTCTGGAATTTGGCTCTCTCAGCCATCCCAAATGGGACAGACTGAAGGAATAGGATGTTCTTTTACCTCATTAGGCAAAACAACACATTCCCAACCTAAAACATTTGGCTTGACCATACACATTGGAGTGTTTGGTTCTGTGAATACACAGAGGCACATTCTTACATCTCAGATGGCTTGGGCATATTTGTTGGGGAATGTGCTCATCCAGTCAAGCAACACAGGCTTCTCAGGCTTTTGTTTTGCTTAAGAGGTAAGGTGCTGTGGAGGAATACAGGAATGAGACCCAGCCTTGTCCTTCAGGCCTGGGAAGGTCAGGATCTCACTGAACGGAGGGATACACATACACGCAATGTGAGACAACACCCAACACAACATCTGAAGAGTCAAAGTGTCTAGTACTGATGTGTGAACATTACAGCAGAGTCAGAAGAAGGAAAAGGGTTGGAAAGGGTTCATGGTATCGTGGCCCACTTGCCTCATTTGACACAGGAAATGCCATCAAGCTTTAGGGAGCGAGTTGAAGTTATTCAGCAGTACTGTTTCTTGTACCCATTACTTTTTGTATTGGGTTTGCCATAGCAGGTTATGGAAGAATTTGAACTTTCTGGCCAACCCAGAACCTATTCTGCTAGGCTCAGTCCAGTTTAGTCACTCACTCATGTCCGACTCTTTGCGACCCCGTGAACTGCAGCATACCAGGCCTCCCTGTCCATCACCAACTCCCAGAGTCTACCCGAACCCATGTCCATCAAGATGGTGATGCCATCCAGCCATCGCATCCTCTGTCTTCCCCTTCTCCTCCTGCCCCCAATCCTTCCCAGCATCAGGGTCTTCTCTAGTGAGTCAACTCTTTGCATCAGGTGACCAAAGTATTGGAGTTTCAGCTTCAACATCAGTCCTTCCAATGAACACCCAGGACTGATCTCCTTTAGGATGGACTGGTTGGATCTTCTCGCAGTCCAAGCAACTCTCAAGAGTCCTTTCCAACACCACAGTTCAAAAGCGTCAATTCTTTGGTGCTCAGCTTTTTTCACCATCCAACTCTCCCATCCATACATGACTACTGGAAAAACCATAGCCCTGACTAGATGGACCTTTGTTGGCAAAGTAATGTCTCTGCTTTTCAATATGCTATCTAGGTTGGTCATAACATTCCTTCCACGGAATAAGCATCCTTTAATTTCATGGCTGCAATCACCATCTTCAGTGATTTTGGAGCCCCCAAAAATAAAGTTTGACACTGTTTCCCCATCTATTTCCCATGAAGTGATGGGACCAGATGCCATGATCTTAGTTTTCTGAATGTTGAGCTTTAAGCCACACAAGAGTCCAAAATGCAGTACTTGGATGCAATCTCAAAAACGAGAGAACAATCTCTGTTCATTTCCAAGGCACACCATTCAATATTACGGTAATCCAAGACTATGTCCCAACCAGTAATGCTGATGAAGCTGAAGCTGAACAGTTCTATGAAGACCTACAAGACCTTTTAAAACTAACACTCAAAAAAGATGTCCTTTTCATTATAGGGAACTGGAATGCAAAAGTAGGAAGTCAGCAAACACCTGGAGTAACAGGCAAATTTGGCCTCGGAGTACAGGATGAAGCAGGGCAAAGGCTAATAGAGTTCTGCCAAGAGAACACACTGGTCATAGCAAACGCCCTCTTCCAACAACACAAGAGAAGACTCTACACAGGGACATCACCAGATGGTCAATACCAAAATCAGACTGATTATATTCTTTGCAGCCAAAGATGGAGAAGTTCTATACAGTCAGCAAAAACAAGACCGGGAGCTGACTGTGGCTCAGATCATGAACTCCTTATTGCCAAATTCAGACTTCAATTGAAGAAAGTGGGAAAAACCACTAGACCATTCAGGTATGACCTAAGTCAAATCCCTTATTATTATACAGTGGAAGTGAGAAATATATTTAAGGGACTAGATTTGATAGACAGAGTGCCTGATGAACTATGGATTGAGGTTCCTGACATTGTACAGGAAACAGGGATTAAGACCATCCCCATGGAAAAGAAATGCAAAAAGGCAAAATGGCTATCTGAGGAGGCCTTACAAATAGCTGTGAAAAGAAGAGAAGTGAAAGGCGAAGGAGAAAAGGAAAGATATTTCCATCTGAATGTGGAGTTCCAAAGGATAGCAAGGAGAGATAAGAAATCCTTCCTCAGCGATCAATGCAAAGAAATAGAGGAAAACAATAGAATGGGAAAGACTAGAGATCTTTTCAAGAAAATTAGAGATACCAAGGGAACATTTCATGCAAAGAGGGGCTCAATAAAGGACAGAAATGGTATGGACCTAACAGAAGCAGAAGATATTAAGAAGAGGTGGCAAGAATATGCAGAAGAACTGTACCAAAAAGATCTTCACGACACAGATAATCATGATGGTATGATCACTCACCTAGAGCCAGACATCCTGGAATGTGAAGGAAAGTGGGCCTTAGAAAGCATCATGATGAACAAAGGTAGTGGAGGTGATGGAATTCCATCTTTCACATCCTGAAAGATGATGCTGTGAAAGTGCTGCACTCAATATGTCAGCAAATAGGACTGGAAAAGGTCAATTTTCGTTCCAATTCCAAAGAAAGACAATGCCAAAGAATGCTCAAACTACCGCACAATTGCACTCACCTCACATGCTAGTAAAGTAATGCTCAAAATTCTCCAAGCCAGGCTTCAGCAATACGTGAACTGTGAACTTCCAGAAGTTCAAGCTAGTTTTAGAAAAGGCAGAGGAACCAGAGATCTGCTAGGCTAGATTGGCTTAATCGAGGCACATTTTGTTTTGAAAGGCTGTCCTGTGCATGGCAGAATGTCTACCAGCATCCCTGGCCTCTCTACTTGCAGGTAACATTCTCTGGCACAGTTGTAACTATGAAAGATATCATATCTGATCCTGGGTGACCACAATGATGAGGTAAAAGTAACAGGAATGGGAATGTCAAGGAAGGAAGCCAAGGGACTTCGCTGGTGGTCCAGTCATTAAGAATCTGCCTGCTAATGCAGGGGACACAGGTTTGATCCCTGGCCTGGGAAGATTCCACATGCCATGGGGCAGCTGAGCCAGTATACCACAACTACTGAGCTTGTACTCTAGAGCCTGAAGCTCTAGAAGCCCAGACACCACAAGTAGAGAAAGCATCTGTACAACAAGGAAGGCCCAGTGCAGCCAAATGTAAGTAAATAAATAAATGAATGAATAAAAATATTTTTAAAGGAAAGCCAATTTTCATTCATAGATGATTGTGAGTTTCTTCATCACCATGTTCAATTTGAGGACAAAATGAGATACCCAAACCGTAATGACCACCAGAAAATTAGGGCTAAAGACCAGAGTGGTTTAAAATAATCATTCCATATTTACCAGTCCCAGGAGTGGAGATATGACCTCAAAATGGTGAGGCCAAGCTTGTGGTTGGCTGTGCAAAGAACCGAACTCACAAACTTAAAAACAAAAGCAAAACACCTATGTGACCCAGACTACAGGGTACAAAGTGTTTCCAATCCTATTAGTTTCTTATTTAGCCATTCCCTCCTGAAGAGTACATAAGATACTGGCTGAGAAGATTATTTCTCTGAGGAGTTCGTTTTATGTTTTCAGATATCATCAACATTCAGAGGAATTTATTTATTGCCAAATTAAATTCACACTATATCAGGTACTGCACAAAGATAACAGCACAGATGTGGTCCCTGACTTCTAGACTCTTACTGATACAAATAGGTAAAGCACTTACAGATAGAATAAAACATTCTAAACAATACAGAAATTGGAAGTATGCTCATCACATGTAAGTTGAAAGTACAAAGGAAGACAGTCATGCTGGGGAGGCAATTTCAATAGTCACACAAAATGGTACTGAAGACAAAGCAATGTGAAAATGAGGTGGTCAGGGGAATCTCCCTCCCCTTCATGGAATCACTGAACAGTTTTTAGCAACTTGGTTCAATTAATGGAGTTTGTATCTCTGTTAAATACCACTGATGTTATCTGTTTGGGTATACATTCATCTATCTACTTATTCAACAAATTTTGAATTTTACCTCCATATGCTGTCCCTAGTGTAGATTGAAAAATTTAAAACTGAAAGCAATATAACCTTTACCTTTGGATGAAGCTGATGAGAAAACAAACTTTACTGGAGGGAACTGTACCTGTTAGGATGCTCTTGACTATAGGTAACAAAAGATACAACAGAATGTGGCTTAAATAATAAATAATTTTGATATGAAATTATTTCACATCAAAAAGTATCTCAAGATAGAGGGTTCCAAAGTTGACTAACTCTCAGTGTTCCTGTGTCATCACGAAGGACCCAGGTATTTTCTGTCTTTCTACTGACATCCTCAGTGTGTTGGCTTCATGAATCAAGAGGGCTGCTATAATTCCAGACTTCACATCCTGAAGCCACCAGAGGTGAAACTGTGAAGCTTATGAGAAACAATGCATATATAAAGCATAGGTCCTAGCACATAGAAATGGCTCAAGGGATGTTAGCTTTGATTATTTTGTGATATTACGCTAGAACTGCCATAACAAAGTATCACATGCTGGGTGACTTAAACAACAGAACTGTATTGTATCACAGTTGTGACAGCCAGCAGTCCAAAATCAAGGTGTCAGCAGGACTGGTCCATTCTGAGGGCTGTGAAGGAAGGATCTGTTCTAACTTCCCTTCTCGGCATGTAGATGGCCATCTTCTCTCCCTTTACCTTTTTCTCTTTTTATAAAGTCATCAACCATTGTGGGTTAGGGGTTCATTCTATTGCAGTATGACCTCTTTTCAACTAAGTATATCTGTAACGACCCTATTCTGAAGTGTTGAAAGTTGGATTTCAACCTTAGAATTTCATAGGTTAGATTTCAACCTAGGAATGTTGAGCTGGGGACAAAAATTCATCTTTATTTTATCAATACTTCTAAAAGAACCTTTCTGATCTAAGCATAAGACCAGAAAGTATAAAACTCCTAGAGGATAACATAGGCAAAACACTCTCTGACATAAACCAAAGTGGGATCCTCCATGACCCACCTCCCAGAATATTGGAAATAAAAGCACGAATAAACAAATGGGACCTAATTAAAATTAAAAGCTTCTGCACAACAAAGGAAACTATAAGCAAGGTGAAAAGACAGCCTTCAGAATGGGAGAAAATAATAGCCAATGAAGCAACGGACAAACAATTAATCTCAAAAATATACAAGCAACTCCTGCAGCTCCATCCTAGAAAAATAAACGACCCAATAAAAAAGTGGGCCAAAGAACTCAACAGACATTTCTCCAAAGAAGACATAAAAATGGCTAACAAACACATGAAAAGATGCTCAACATCACTCATTATCAGAGAAATGCAAATCAAAACCACAATGAGGTATCACTTTACACCACTCAGAATGGCTGCAATCCAAAAATCTACAGGCAATAAATGCTGGAGAGGATGTGGAGAAAAGGGAACTCTCTTACACTGTTGGTGGGAATGCAAACTAGTACAGCCACTATGGAAAACAGTGTGGAGGTTCCTTAAAAAACTGCAAATAGACCTGCCATATGACCCAGCAATCCCACTGCTGGGCATATATACCGAGGAAACCAGAATTGAAAGAGCCACGTGTACCCCAATGTTCATCGCCGCATTGTTTACAATAGCCAGGACATGGAAGCAACCTAGATGCCCATCAACTGACAAATGGATAAGAAAGCTGTGGTACATATACACAATGGAATATTACTCAGCATTAAAAAAAAATTCATTTGAATCAGTTCTACTCAGGTGGACGGAACTGGAGCCCATTATCCAGAGTGAAGTAAGCCAGAAGGGGAAACAACAATACAGTATACTAACACATATATATGGAATTCAGAAAGATGGTAACAAGAACCCAGCATGTGAGACAGCAAAAGGAACACAGATGTATAGAACAGACTTGTGGACTCTGTGGATGAGGGCAAGGGTGGGATGATATGGGAGAATGGCATTGAAGCATGATATTTATCATATGTGTAATCAATCACCAGCCCAGGATTGATGCTCGGGGATGGTGCATTGAGATTTCCTGGGGGGAGGGAGGAGGGGGGCTTCTGGAGGGGGAGCATATGTAAACTCATGGCGATATCATGTCATTGTATGGCAAAACTAATAAAAAAAATAAATAAATAAAAGAACCTTTCTAGAGATAGAAAATAGGTTAAAAAGGCTTTGGTCAAGGATTCAGCACACAAGAATCTCCCTTCTAGGTGACAAATCCCCTTTATCTGACTATGGGTGGATTTGTGATACATCTGGATGTGAAAGCCATTATGGGGAATTCTTTATACATCGAGCTCTTTTGGTAAAGGATGATGTTGTCTTCTCCTGGCCTTACTTCCTTTATTCTCTCCCCTCCAATTTCATCACACCTACTTCCTTGCCCTCTTTAAGAAAAGACCAAAAAAACCCCTCTTGTATTTGTTTGCATTTCTTCCCTATATGGAGGAGAAAAACAATAGTGAAGAGTCTGGAGTATATTCTTATTTGCTGCTCTCCTTTTCTTCTGGTAGAGACTGTGCCTGGAACTGGGCCCTGGCTTTTATGTGGCCCACAGAGTGAAACAGGAGTAGGGGGCAACAGAAGATGAGATGGTTCGATGGCATCATTGACTCAATGGACATAAGTTTGAGCCAACTCTGGGAGACACTGAAGGACAGGGAAGCCTGGCATGCTGGAGTCCATGGGGTTGCAAAGAGTCAGACACGACTGAGTTGCTGAATAACAACAGAGTAAAACAAAGCATAATACTTTCTACCAAGTTGGGCTTTTCTCCTGGGTGCAGGAAGAGTTTGTAAGTTATTAAAAGTTGAGTGAGTGCTCTGGGCTGCTCAAGAGAAACACCATGACCATCTGGACCGTCGGTCCATCTTTTACCTGGGGCCACAGTCACTCTGTCCTGGGCCTGGAGGGAAGTCGGATGGAAGAGAGGACTAGGTTTCATTTCTGGAAAGAGAGGGAAGTGCAGAGGGGACCTGATAGGGACTCTCCTTCCTGTTCCTCAGCAGGACTGCTGGCTTCTTGGTTATTCAAGCTGAGAAGCAGTCTGCTCTCTGCTCCCTCACTTTACCAGCTCCTGTCTCCCCCTACCCTCTTCCCTCAGATTTTCTTTCCACAGGATCTACTCGTGCTGGGGAACTAGAGCTTTTTAACTTTGCAAACCCAGATCTACCATCCCAGAGCTGCTGCCACTGGTGCACCCTGGCACACTACCTGTACCCAGTCGGTGAGATGGAGAACCCAGCGTTGCCCTTCCATTCAATTAAAACAATCAGATTTGTTCACTGTGATGGCTCGCAGGTTATATGCGATTTTTAATTTCAAGCTAAGCTTCTGAAAAAACCAAATTAAAGACTCTTCTTTCCTCTTTTAATGCTTTACCATTAATATTTTCTAAGGAGAAATGAAAAAATTTTCAGCATCTCCAACAGTGTGTTCCATGAGTTTCCTGGTGGGAGGTGATAAAGGCATTTTTTTAACTGACTAAAAATGGTTAGCCACAACACCATGAAAATATCTCAGAATGTTTTAAAATGAAAAATTTTTTTTGTGACATGGAAATAGCCATTTTGGGGGGGTGGGGTCCAGGGGTTACCGGCAGCTTTAGAATAGTTGATTTTAGCCCTCTCTGGACCTCCCTCATGATTTCCACACCAATTTTCATCAACTTCAAAAAAGCAAGCCACCCGAAGTACAGAGAAGGGGAAAAGTATGGGACCATTTGTTATTTTGGACACAGATGATTCCAACTGAGGGAGGACATTAAAATGTTTCAAGAAACAGCCTTTGAAATACAGCAATAGACTCACATCTATAACAGACTCTTCGTAATACAACCCCCCTCCATCAAGCACAGAACCCTTTTGTGACTCTGTAGGCTTCAGATCCAACCCCTGGGAACCTTTTTAAGTAGTGAAATGTAGCCACAGTTTCTACTGATGCTTAACAACTGCTTGCACCATATACAGATCTAAGCATAAAATTATGGTAGACAACACCACCCTAAAACCTTCCACCATTTTAAACTTTGCTGTCAAAGAGAATAGATGTACATTGCTTTGCTGCATATTCCTGGAGAAGAATTAATATCATGATATAAAGTACTGTGTGTCCCTTAGGAGGAGGATTTCAGTTGATATGGCTGCAAAACAAAACTAATTTAACCTAATTTGCATGTCTAAAGTGGAGGTGTACTGAAGACCTAATGATCTACTGCTACTGCAAATAATATTGAATGAAAATATGAATCCCATCATCCCAGTTGTTAATGACCCCAATTATTTCATTGATATGCAGGCCTTTTCATGACCACCTTTCTGCTAAACTTTCCCACCTTTACAATCTTATTCTAGTAGTTCTAAGGCTTTTGATGTCCAAGAACCAGACTACTCAAGGGCCCTCATTTAAACATTTTCTAGATGCTTATTTATTCTGATCCCTCCTTATGTTTCATTTATTCAGCCTCCCTCTTACTTAGGGTGAGCTGCTTAGGAATTGTCACTCTTAAAGGAGATGGAGGATTCTGAGGTCTGGAAGAGAGAGTGGGGAGGCAAAGTTATGGTAAGATGCTTCTTTGCATTTCAATCAGGCTTAATACTTAAGCCATCTAGAGACTGTCATACTGAGTGAAGTAAGTCAGACAGAGAAAGACAAACAAATATCAGATGCTATCACTTATACATGGAATCTAAAAAAATGAACTTACAAGTCAGAGTTACAAATGTAGAAAATAAACTGACTGTTACTAGGGGGAATGGGGGAAGGGATAAATAGGGAGGTTGAGCTTGACATATACACATTACTATATATAAAATAGATAACTAACAAGGACCTACTGCATAACACAGGGAAATCTACTGAATACTCTGTAATGACCTATATGGGAAAAGAATGTAAAAAAGGATATATATGCATACATACACACACACAAATATATATATATATACATACAAAGACTTCCCTCAAAGCTTAGTTGGTAAAGAATCTGCTTAAAATGCAGGAGACACCAGGTTCGATCCCTGGGTCGGGAAGATTCCCCTGGAGAAGGAAATGGCAACCCACTCCAGTATTCTTGCCTGGAGAATCCCATGACAGAGGAGCAGTCTACAGTCCATGGGATCACAAGAGTCGTACATGACTTAGTGACTAAATTACCACCACCACGTATGTGTATATATATATATATATATATATATATATATATATATATGCATACACACACACACACACACATATATATGTAAATATATTGCAAAAACCATAATGCAAATCCCTCAGCCCCACCACCAAATTTGGAGCCAAATGCCCAAATCAAGTTATAGCTGGCAAAAGCTCCCACCCACATCTGAAATGGGATGTAAGAGGATGTTTATGTGGATAATCCCAGAGCCTTGTCTATGACCAGGGGAAAACAACCCCAAACAGCAAAAACAAATACCTTACACTAGTTATTTGGGAAAAACAGCAAAAATACTTGAAAAGCTGAGCATCATTGGGAAAACCCAGAGAAAGATCAAGTTCGGTCTAAGGCTAGTGAAATGGAATTGGTGGTTTCATCTGCATTTTGAAGAACTACATTTGAGTAACAAAAAACAAAAACCAAAAACCACCTAACCCAATTTAACAGACATGGGCTGTCAGTGGGTCTCTCTGGGCCAATCTGTTTGTGTCAGGACTAGATTCCCCTTCCAAACCACCAACGAAATAAAATATAAAGGAAAGGAACCATCTCTCATTTTAACTGGCCTCAGAAATGTGCCTGGATCTTGGTGTGTGTTTCACCTACAATTAAATAATCCCAGTATAACATGGTAATGCTAAACAATAGGTTTGCATATCTCAGTTCACTGCTCTGCTTCACTGTTCCAAAATTGCTTTTTAAAAAATTTTTTATTGGAGTATAATTGATTTACACTTCTGTGTTAGTATCTGCTGTACAACAAAGTGAATCAGCTGTGTGTGTGTGTGTGTGTGTGTGTGTGTGTGTGTTTTGTTTCTTATCTGCTAAATACAGGGGTTGGAAGAGATGGTCTCCAAAAACCTTGGCTGAATGAAGCTCCAAGGTTCTCTGGTATCTTGTTTTCATACCTCAATCTTTAGGGAGGGGGAATGTGGATAAAATGGCAATATTTTATTTCCCGAAGCTTTGATTACACAAAATTGGCCAAGTAGGGAACTTAAATCTCTCTACTCTCGTCTCCATATATAACGGCGTAAGTTGCTAAGTATATGCAAGGAAGCGTTTCTTGGGAAAATGTGAAAAAATGTAAATGTGGATAGAACACTTTTATAATGCACACATATGATCGCTACTTTATAAAGTTGGTGGGGGACTTCCCTGGCAGTCCAGGGATTAAGAGGACACAAGTTTGATCCCTGGTCAGGGAACTAAGATCCCACATGCCACACAGTGAGGCCAAAAACAGAAAGAAGTAGGTGATCTCTGTTCTCTTGCCATCAGAAATCATACTGAAAAAAACTAAAGAACTGCTAGGAGAGCTGTGTTAGTAGTCTGAAAGAGTAAAATGGTAAACAAAAGTTATGACAGAAATATTAATTGATTCAGTGTGACAATTTGGTGCCATCTTATTCTAATACCCTTACATGGCAGTCTGAGTTTATGACAATCGGCTAAATGATGGTGCAGTGGGGAACTTCATTTGTGCTCATTGCTCTTCAGGTGGAAATAAAACTTGTAACTTCTTAAGAAGGTTAGTGGTCAAAATAAATAACCAGATTAAATACCACCTTCTCCGTTTTTGGTGTCCTCCAAAGACTTTTTCAGAATGGGCATGTCATTGCCATGGAAGTGAATGGCTACCATTTTGCTATCGGAGGTCAGTGAATTAAATATTATATGGCTAACCTTGGTATCCAAATAGCCAGGCAGCCTGACAAAGGTTATCACCTGGGTGTTAACTGCACCAAGGGAGTCTGATACCCGTGTTCTCCACTTTTCCAAAGTGGTCTTCACATTAGATGATGTGAATTCTCTTCTTCAAATATTTCAGTGGATTCCCTCTGGGCTCACAAGGAAACACAACTCCATAGACGGCTGAGAAAGCCCTGTGTTTGTTTATTGCTGTGTTTCTACTGCTAGGACAGTACCAGGCCTGAAGTGGGCGCTTGAACACTTGATGAATGAGTGAATGAAAATTCTGTGTGATCTGGGTCCCTGCTCAGTTTGCCTTCCTCTTCATTTCCCCCAGCCGTTCTGGCCTTTTACAAGTTCAAGAAACATGTCAAGCCTGTGCTCTGCTCAGTGTTACGTGGCAGCCTGGATGGGAGGGGAGTTTAGGGAGAATGGATACATCTATACGTATGGTGAGTTCCTTCGCTGTTCACCTGAAACTATCACAACATTGTTAATTGGCTATACCCCAATATAAAATAAAAAGTTCAAAAGAAAAATAAACAAAAACTATAAAAGAATTATATAAAGTAAGCCTGACCTCAGCAACAAAGGAAAAAATAATATAATTTAGCCATCTCAGAAAAAAAACAACAATTTTCACATTGCTTCTGTCTTTGTATATGGCTCCGGATCAGAAAATAAGCATGAATACAGGATGTCACCCAACATCTATAAAGAGACAAGATTTCTTGAATGAGGTCACCAAGAAGTTTTTTTTTCTCCCTCAAGAGAGATCATTCCATTTTATCCTGCAATGATAGAAGACATCTGATGAAACAGGAATCATTCGGGTTCTTAACTGGAGAATCTGATGCACAGCCAGGAAGGGGAAAAGGCATCTCCCTTAGGCGTTCCCGGGACTCACAGCCCAGGCTGATCTGCTGGCTTCTACGATGCTGGCCACACAGATTTCTGGGCCCGCCAACCACGGAACAGAAACCGCAGACGGCGCTGCTCTGCCCTGGCTCCTCTGTTCCGGTCAGTGGGGCAGGCGCTGAGGGCCGAGTATTATGTTCTGTGGGCCTCGCCGGCCTGCTCCAGCAAGCTGCCGGGGTTTGTTCTGAGCCGATTCCAGAGGCTGCATTCATTTCCCAGGGCTGCTGTAACACAGTCCCACCAACTTAAAACCAAGAGAAATATATTTTCTCATAGTGAGAAGTTTAAAACCAAGGGGTCAGCTGGGCTCTGCTCTCTCTGAGGGCTCCAGCCAAGGCGCCTTCCTTGCCTTTTCCAGCTTTTGATGTTGCCTAGCAATGCTTGGCACCCCTTGGCTTGGAGCTGCCTTCCTCTTATCTCTGCTTCCATTGTCATGTGGCCTCCTCCGTGTGTATTCCTGACAGCACAAGGCCTTCTTATAAGGTCACCAGTCCTTGGATTTGGGGCACACCAAATTGAGATCAAACCAGTCAATCCTAAAGGAAATCAATCCTGAATATTCATTGGAAGAACTGATGCTAACGCTGAAGCTCCAATACTCTAGCCACCTGATGCGAAGACCCAACTCATTGGAAAAGACCCTGATGCTGGGAAAGACTGAGGACAGGAAAAGAAGGGGGCGACAGAGGATGAGATAGTTGGATGGCATCACAGACTCAATAGACATGAATTTGAGCAAACCCTGGGAAATAGTGGAGGATGGGAATCTGGTGAGCTGCAGTCAATGGGGTCACAGAGTCAGACACGACTTAACAATTGAACAACAACAATGACTCCAGTATGACTTAATTTTTCTTTAAATAATTACATCTGCAAAGCCTCTATTTCCAAATAAGGTCACATTCCAAAAAGTGGCCATGAACCTTGTGGAGGACACTATTCAACCCAGCCTGGTACCCGAGGTGGACAGATGACCAGTGTCCAAGAACAGCCAAAGCCTGTGTCCATCTGCCCCTCCATCAACAAGGACAGTTCCCTCTGACTGTGGCTTCTTCCTGTTCTCTGGAACTTGGGCCTCTTCACATGTGTACTATGTACCTGCAATTTAGACTATCGCTCTCTTGTGTCATTTGTTTTCAGATCTGGGGTGATTTTTATTGCCTTCCATTCAATCCTTTCCAGCGTGTGGATCCTGATAAACCAGCAACAACAAAGCTCCAGCTCACACTGGAGCTGCTCAATGGTGACACAATCTCAGAGCTTGGACCTCGTGTTCAAACAGGGTCTTTCCTCATGGAGACATCAATCTCGCAGCTGTGTTAAGAAGCAATGCTTTGTTAAAATCCTGGTTGCACGGTGAGAAATGCAGCAGCCAAGAGCAGCCAGTCCATCCGCCTGGAGCGGCAGGGATATTTTGGGCGGCACATTGGGGGAGTTATGAATGGATCCGCTTCTCTCCCTACTCTCAGCTGTCAAGCCAGCAGTCAGGGCAAGCTGCTTCCTCTTGGGGCAGGAACGAGCTGGTTTTGCTGACAACATCTGTACACAGAAAATGCCAATTTCAGAGTGGGCTGGGCAGCAAAAGTATCAAGAGAACAGTGCCTCCAGAGGCCAACTTGATCCTGTGAATGTGGAAACTGGAACGCTTTCCAGAGTGTAAGAGCAGGATTGTTTGTTTGTTTTTTGGCTGTGCCTGACCTTAGTAGCAGCTTGAAGGACCCTCAATTGCAGGACGTGGGGTCTTTTAGTGGCGCCATGTGGAATCCTTAGTTGCAGCATGCAAACTCTTACTTATGACATGTGAGATCTATTTCCCTAATCGGGGGCCCCTGCAATGGGGACACGGAGTCTTAGCCTCTGGACCACCAGGGAAGTCCCACTGGAGTCGAATTCTTGACCTCAGGGAGCTGTGTGTGTGCTCTCACCTGTGCGACAACGGCTTTTTTACTTATTGTGTGAGGGGCTGACACATCCCAGAAGTAGCAGGGCATGGCTGATTTTTCCTAATTAGAGGCGGCACTAACTTTTCTGATAACACTACCTTCTCACCCAATTCTGTTTACTGCATGCCCAATTCCCAAACCTGCAAACTTTTAGAGGTATTACCCGATTCTTCAGAAAGTCTCTAAATATCCCATTTGGAGACCTGGCCTAAGGGAGTATAAATGCTTAGGTACAATAGCAACAAGAGATTAGAAATACAGTAAAAGTATTTATTCATCCAACAAGATTTGAATGTCAATATATTCTAGGTACTCTGCCCAGGTGGAGACCAGGGTGCCAGGGTGAATAGATGGGCTTTCTCTTTGGTCTGCGATCTACTCAAACCAAAATCAGGTGGTCTCCTCCTGCCTGGCCAAAACTGTTTGAAAATGAAACCCCAAACCACCTGCTGCCTATTTTACAGGAGACTGCTCTTTGTTGGGTGGGTCATGGGAAAGAATACCCTTTGGAGAAAAATATTCCTTTGATGGGACAGTAAGGAAAAGGGCAGAGCTGTTCTCAGGAGTTGGGTCCACTTGCTTCAGTCAATGCCTCACTGGCCGTCAGAGAGATGCTATCACCTTGTCTAGCATGGGGAACAGATAGTCACCAAGGGCCCAGCATGGACAGATGTGGGATGATGTCTCACTAACCTGGCTGCCCTCATGCACCAACCTCAATGCATTAATAAACTGACCATTTCACGAGATCAAAAACAGAAACTCCTATTTCGGAGATGGAGGGAAGGGAAGGCCGTTTTGGAGAGATTAAGCAAGTGATGCTTGACAGCAGAGTGGCCATGTGGTACTGAGGAAATGGTGTTAGCTCTACAACCAAAAGAACCTTCTGTACCATCTCTTCTCTGCCACTCAATAGCTCTGGGTCCTTAAAAAAGCTCCTTAATCTGAGGTCAAGTTTCCTACAAAATGAAGATAAGCATAGAGCAAGAGTGAAGGAAAACATAACTAAAGGGTCTAAAATATGGAAGTCCCTTGATAAAAGTATTGCTGTTAGTAATGTACAGTGTATTCAGGACAAAGTTAGGCAATGTTAAATGACCAAATTCTATGATGTATAAAGCAGCATGAGATAAGAGGTAATATCACAACATATTTACATGCAGTGTTAATATTAGAAAACCCTGGATTATTTCTAAAATGCATAGGGATCTCCTCAGGTTATTGATGGAAGGATCAATGATATATATACATATGTATATATATTCATATATGTGTTTATGTGCATATATGCATGTAGATATGTGATTATACATTTAATAACACACACAGTATACACAGGATGAGATTACAATCATATTCCAGATGGAGACATATACACAGCAATGATTAATGCCTGATTTGAGGTCACAGAGTGTCCAGGTAGAACAGAAAGCAATAGTATTAATACTTAAAAGTTGTTGGTATTGGCATCTTTAAAGTATTTATCTATTTGGCTGTGTCAGGTCTCAGTTGCAGCATGCAGAATTTGTGGTTGCAACATGTGAAATCTTAGCTGTGACATGTTGGATCCAGTTCCCTGACCAGGGATTGAAGCCAGGCTCCTGCACTGGAAGCACAGAGTCTTAGCCATTGAACCACCAGGGAAGTCCCAGTCCTGCCATCTTTACACACTGGTTACGATCCTTTTGAAATTGACTCACACTGACCAGAGCATTTTTGGATCTTTGTTTTGGTTGGGGAGCACCTTCCTATGAACCTATTAACAGGGAAATTGAGGTGCAGGGCCCTTCGAGTTCAAGCTGCTACAGAAGAAATCCATGCACCATTCTATGTCCAGGAGATATAAGAGTTAATGGAAAATAAGCCTAGCCAACTATTTCTCTTAAGGGCCAGACAGTAGCTACGTTCGGCTTTGTGGGCCAAAATACGTGACAGTCTCCGTCACAACTAGCCAGCTTGGCTGTGACAGCATGAAAGCAGCCAGACACGCTCTGTAATTGAGCAGGAGTGGCCGTGTTCCAGTAAGACTTTATTTGCAAAAACAGGCACAGGCCGGGCTTGGCCTGTGGCCCATACTTTGCTGATTCTTACCCTCATGGACCCTATATTCTGGGGGTAGGACAGAGGCAATAAACAAACTACAATTGGAAACAGATTAATCAAGGTAGGCCTGATTGTGAGAGTGATTTTTTTTTCCTCAACAAAGATTTGAAGTTGGTAAGGGAGTTCTATTTGGGAGAACATTCTAGAAAGGAGACAGAGGCACAAAAGCTCTGAAGTGGGGAGAATCTGAGGGTTGGAGTGGATCAAGTGGGAAAACCTGAAGGAGGAAGAGGAAGGCAGGGGACTTACCTGGTGGTCCAGTGGCTGGGACTCCACGCTCCCCATGCAAGGGCCCCGGGTCCGATCACTGGTCAGGGAACTAGATCCCACATGCTGCAACTAAGAGTTTGCATAACACTGCTAAAGATCCTGCATGCCATAACTAAGACCCAGCACAGCCAAATAAATATTTCAAAAATTTATTTAAAAAAAAAAAGGAAAGCAGAGTACAGATGACCATGAAGACCACAGTAACTGGAGCTTTTATCCTGAGCAAAAGTAAACGTTGGTGAAGATGCCAGAAGAAGTAAGTAGGTCCTGATATCTGTGTTACAAAGATCATTGTTGGACACAGATTATAAGAAAGCAAGAGGGATCACAGGCAGGCCAACTGGAGGAAGCTGCAGTAACCCAGGTGAGAAGCAAGGGTGGCTGGAAGCTGCTACAAAGTCTGAAATTCTGATTATATTTTGAAGGTAAAGCCTAGAAGATCTTCTCAAGGGTCCAGGTGGGATATTATGACCAGGAAGCTTTGTTAGAAACTTAACTTTGCAATGAATACATATTTAATAAACAGTGTGCAAGGGTAAATAAAAGCAAAAATGTAGGGTCAACTTTGGGTGTATACTTCTGGCAATTGATATTTGACACTATGATTTTCAGTTCCTTCTAGATTCTTATGATTTTTGTTCTCTTATCTATTTAAACTTACCATAGTGGGGATTCACCTATACTAAGTGGTTTCTGAGCAGTTTCTATTCTATAGGATGAAGCTGATGTGATTCTAGGCTAGCTTCTTGATCCTATGGAGAACGTATCCTCGTGTGTTCCACAGACTACAAGTGTGGTGCAGTGTACAGGTAACAGTAGTTAGTGAAAAAGGGATTCTGTGGTCTGATGGCCCTGCATAATATAGTACCTTTTCTAAGATTCCAAATGCACATAAAAATGGTAAAGTGTCTGCAGTCCTGAAGCAAAAAAAAAACACAAAAAACAAACAACAACACTCTCTAAACCCACGAAACAAAACAAAAAAAGTCCAGGGATCTCCCTAGTGGTCCAGTGGTTACGACTCTACACTGGCACTTCCGGAGGCATGGGTTCAATCTCTGATCAGGGAACTAAGCTCCTGCAAGCTGCAAGGGGCAGTCACACAAAGAAGTACACGAGTCATTTGCATTTTAAACAAAAACCAACCAACCAACAAAACCCAAAAGAACAACTCTTTATCCTAAACCTCTCTCCCCACCCCTAACTTTTACCACTTGCTTCCCCTTGCCTGCTTGCTTCTATCTTAACTGAAAAGAAAATCAATACACCCATTAACAGAACACTGAACTTTTAGTAAAGGAAGAGAAACATGCTCCTCAGAGATCTGAGAACCATTAGACAACGTACACAGTCCTGCCCTGCCCATCTCACAAGGCAGCTGCAATGACGGAATGCATCCATCTACGCAAGGCTAGACTGCAGTAGTCAGCACATGGGCAAGACCAGTCTCCTACGAAAAGTGAAGTCCGAGGAAAGGTGTCTCAAACCAGGAATAAAAAGATCATGGCTTCCCACACAGGCTTGAGTCTTGCAGTAGAGGCTCCCTTGAGAAGCTGCGAGGCAACCGCAACAACAACCTAGCTCATCATTGCGCTCAAAGGGTCAGGCAATTTTTGCCATAAAGCTGCATTTTGGAGAGAGTGATGTCACAAGATAGTGACACAGGTCTTTCACAGCTTCATTCCCCTCATGAGAACTGAAAGCTATTCATGGATGAGATGCTGCTGAGAAAAATCTAGAAAACGGGGGTAAGGTTGAAGCACCTTCATCATCACAGAGGCCCTGACAGACCACATCAGAAGGACAAGAGGGGCAGCTACACGCTGACCACGTGTCCCTCCCCCAGGTCAGCACAGCACCACATTCTGCCCTGAGTCGATGGTTCTCCAGTGGGGAAAGGAGAGCTGGGGGGATGTCCACTCTCCCTGCACTGGAGGTGATTTCCTAGGGATTCCCACTCTGCTCTAACCTCACAGATAACCCAGGAATCTGTGGGGTTCAACCATTGCGCATGCAAGAGCTAATCAAGGAGTTCTGTAAAGCTGCAGGATACAAAACTGACATGCAAAAATCAGAAGCATTTCTATATAATAATAATAATGAATTATCTGGATATGAAGAAAATGATCCCACTTATAACAGCATCAACAAATACATAGACATAAATTTCAGTAAGTGAAAGATCTCTACAACGTAAAAAGACATTGATAAAAAAAAAACTGAGGAAGACAAAAATAAATGGAAAGGTATCCCATGTTAATGGACTAGAAGGATTAATATTAGTTAGTGTTAGTTGCTCAGTCGTACCTGACTCTTTGTGACTCCATGGACTGCAGCCCACCAGGCTCTTCTGTCCATGGGATTTTAATATTAAAGTGTCCATATTAACAAAAGTCATACATAGACTGAAAGCAATCTGTATCAAGATTCCAAAGGCATTTTTTTAAACAGACGTAGAAAAATAATCATAAAGTTGACATAGAACCACAAAAGACTCCAAACTGCCAAAGTAATCCTGAGAAAGAAGTACAAAGCAGGAGACATCACATTTTCTGATTTCAACTTTTATTACAAAGCTAGAGTAATTAAAGGGCTTCCCTGCTGGCTCAGTGGTATAGAATCTGCCTGCCAATGTAGGAGACGTGGATTTGATCACTGGGTCAGGAAGATCCCCTGGAGAAGGAAATGGCAATCCACTGTAACATTCCTTCCTGCCTGGGAAATCCCATGAACAGAGAAGTCTGGTGGGCTACAGTCCATAGGGTCACAAAGAGTTGAACATGACTTAGTGACTAAACAACAATATAGTAATTAAGAGTACGGTACTAGCATAAAAACAGACACACTGAACAATGGGACTGAATCAAGAGCTCAGAAATAAACCCATGAATACACAGTCAATTAAAGTTTGACAAGAGGGCCAAGAATACTCAGTGAAGAAAAGACAGTCTCTTCAATGAATGGTGCTGGGAAAACTGATATTCACATGTAAATGAAGCTAGATTCCTAACTTTTAACACCCACAAAATTTAACTCAAAATGTATAAACTTAAATGTAAGACCAGACACTGTAAAACTTCTAGAAAAATCACTGAAAAATAGCTCTTTGATATAGATCTTCACAATAATTTTTAAGATGATAACAACTAAAGCACAAGCAACAAAATAAGTGTCACCACATCAAACTTAAAAGCTTCTGCACAGCAAAGGAAACCATCAACAAAGCAGAAAGGCAACCTATGGAATGGGGAAAAACTGCAAACCATGTGTATGACAAGGGGTTAATATCCAAAAGATATAATCACACAACCCCAAAGCAACAAATCAAATAATTCAATTAAACAACTGACAAAACACCTGAATAGACATTTTTTCAAAGAAGATAGAGGAATGACACATGGGTGCATGAAAATGTACTCGATATTTTGCTCAGGGAAATGCAAATCAAAACCGAGATCAGCTCACATTGGTTAGAAAGCCTATCATCAAAAAGACAAGAGAAACAGTGCTGTAGAGGATATGAAGAAAAAGGAACCCTGGTATACTGTTTGTGGGACTCTTAATTGGTGCAGCTACTATGGATAACACTAAAGAAGTTCCACAAAAATTAAAGATAGAACTACCATATGATCCAGCAATTCCACTTCTGGGAATAGATCCAAAAGATGAAAATACTATGTCAGAGATATTTGCACCCCCACCTCCATAGCAGCATTACTCATAATACCTAAGACATGGAAACGACGTCAGTGTCAATCGACGGAGGACTCGATAAAGAAATTGTGTGATATAAATGGAATATGGTTTGCCAATAAAAAGAAGGAAATCCTGCCATTTGTGGCAACATGGATGGACCTTGAGGATATTATGCAAAGTGAGTTAAGTCAAATACTGTTATGATCTCACTTGTGGATTCTAAATATTAAAACCAAATCAAAATAAAATGATAGGAAAAGAGATCAGGTTTGCGGTTACCAGAGGTGGGGAGAGAGGGTGGAAGAATTAGATGACAATGGTCAAAAGGTATAAACTGCCAGTTATAAACAAGTACTATGGATATCACGTAACACTGCTGGATTGCATATTTAAAAGTTGTCAAGAGATGGACGAAACTGGAGCCCATTATCAAGACTGAAGTAAGCCAGAAGCAAAAACAACAATACAGTATATTAACGCATATATATGGAATTTAGAAAGACGGTAACGAGAACCCAGCATGCGAGACAGCAAAAGAAACGCAGATGTATAGAATAGACTCGTGGCCTCTGTGGATGAGGGAAAGGGTGGGATGATATGGGAGAATGGCATTGAAACATGTTAATTATCATATGTCTAATCAATAGCCGGCCCAGGATTGATGCTTGGGACTGGTGCAACGAGATTTCCCGGGGGTAGGGAGGAGGGAGGGGGGTTCTGGAGGGGGAGCATATGTAAACCCATGGTGATATCATGTCATTGTTTGGCAAAACTAATAAAAATTTAAAAAAAAAATCTGTTTCCTCTGTTTTTTAGAATTTCATGTGAGCAGATAAGATAGCCAAGTAAATATAATGGCAGGTATATGAAGCAAAAAAATAAATAAATAAATAAAGTTGTCACGAGAGCAAAGTTCTCAATACAAATAAACAAACTATTTTTCTTTTTGGGGCATGTTAATACAAGATGATAGATGTTAACTAAAATTACTATACTCATCATTTCACTATTTACATAAGTCAATTCATTTATAATTTAAAGCTTAAAGTTACACAGATTTTGGCAAATATATCACAATAAAACTGGGATAATGAAGCGCAACCTTTTGAACAGTATTTCGTTAATCCACTTATTGAGTAACCAAAAAAACTGCAGGAGAAGATGTGAAAATGCACTTAGGTGATGAATAAAAAATCAGAAAGCCAACTTGAGATTTTATAGTATGCTTTGTACTTAAATATATGATCACGTTTTCTGGGTTGCATAATATACCAATTCTATTTTGAAAAGATACTCATTTAATATTTTGATTATGAAGATACACAGATTATAGAGAATTGAAATACAGAAAAAAGACAATTTAAAACATTTTAATCTACCATAGAAATACTTTACCAGCCATATAATTCCAATCCATTACCATTTAATTTTTTTGTACATACATATTATAAACACATTTCCTATTTTTCCACAATTGGAACCACACTTCTACAGTTTTTTAAGTCTTTTTTTGTTTCTTACTTAACTGGATAATATGATTATCTCCCTTTGCCCTAGATATTGTTCAATGATTTTTAATATCTTCATAATAGTTATTGTGTGGATACACAATTAACTCTCCTTCCACGGGTGGGCATTTAGCTTTCACCACATTTCCACTGTTTCTATAAACCTACAAAAGCATTTTTCAAACAGAGCTCTGTGTGTGCATCTCTGACCATTTCCTTAGGATAAATTCCTAGAAATGAAAGTACTGGGTCAGAGGACACAATTTTCAAGTTTTGCTACTTATTTTCAGATTTCTACCACTTTCTGGAGAGAAATTTATATTCCTAACAGCAGGGTATAAAGAATGTTTATCTCCTATAACTCCTCCAGCACTTAATATTACCTTAAAAAATATATGCACTTTTCTCATTGTTATGCATGTCTTATTTTTGCTTTGATTTGTATTTTTTGAATTACTAGTGAGTCTAGACATTTTCCCCCCATGTTTCTTGAAGATTATTTTCTCTTTGTGGATTTATGTGTATTGCTCATATTTCTATCTAGTGTGTTCATCTTTTTAAAAACATTATTCAAGACTATACTGTTTATAGTTTTTACTAAAGCTTTGTTTCTAGTTTAATTTTAGATGAAGTCTTTCCAATCAACAATAGTAGAGGTATTGTTCTTCTTCCTGTAATTTCAAGAGCTTAAAAAAAAAAAATCAATTAGAAAATTCAGACTGAGGCAAAGATGGTACCTAGAAAAACTGTATCAATCAAATTTCCAAACAGGTGATGGCACCTGGTGATTCCTCTTCCCATGGAGAATGTTTTCTCAGGAAGTTATCCTGAAGCAAGAAGTACAGTAGTGACCTCTCTGACTCAAATGCAAAGTCCAACTCAGGATTTTTGGTTGGGTTTATCGGTGTTCCAAGGGTCCTGGTCTCAGGGTTTCAATTGTAAGATGGAGAGAAGAGGATGCCGGGGTAGATACAGACAATCCACCTGAGAGTATGTTACATCTTCACACACCTTTTGAGACATTTCAGGGTTGGCAGTCTTTTTAGCACAAACATTCTCCTTGGATTTGTTTCCACTGACATACATATCAACTGTAGGTAAAAACAAAGCTGCCCACCACAGATGTTAAACAATGACTTGTTGAATGATTTTGCTGCTGCAGTTTCTACTCTGGGCGTGGTACTGAGTGTGCACATTTACACAACTTCTTTGGCATCATTAAAGTCACTTAGAAGGATTCTCTCATATGAGCAGATTTTCTGCAGTGACAAGAAACAGACAAGTATTTTTCTCTCTCAGTTTCACAGCTCTCGTCGACCAGCCACTGGCAGAAGTCACCATTCCTTCAGCTAAGAAATGCTGCTTTCCAAAATCCTTTGGCAAAATCTTCTAGAGATTTGTTTTTCTGCTTCTTCTTAATATAGAAACAGTCTTCAAAGAGAAAAAAAAGCCTGACATATCAATGTGAGAAGAAACCAACTCATTTAATTCTGCATTTCTTTCACAAGAAAAGTTTCAGAATTTATCATCGATGACCAATAAATTGGACAAGATCATTGTGGGGTAAAAGTCAACAAGAACAGGTATACCTCAAGATTCAACTGTTTTTTTTTTTAATCAAGAAACAACGAGTGAAAAAAATTTAAGATTTTATTAAAATCATTTGTAAACTGACCTAATATCTCAGTGGTGAAGGAAAACTTTCAACAAAGCAAAAATAGTGAGTTGTGTGAATTAACAGAAGGGTAAACAGTGTTAAGTGTGGCATTTACATGATTACATGATTTTAATTATTCTTTTCATAATAAGCAACTCTGTGAACATCTATTCAAGAAGTTGAAAGCTGTGCCTCGTATAGAACTTGCAGCTGAATTAAGGCTTTGTTTCCTGCCTTCAGCAATTTTAAGAAAACAAATGGAAATGGTTTGAAGAATTTATAAAAAATCTACCACCTACCGAAAGAATTTAAGGTAAGGTGGTAAGCATTAGAAAGAGAAAAACAAAACACACACACACAGTATTCATTTGTGAGTCAGAAAAGAGACAACAGAAGTGATGATGAGACAAGTGACCGGAAGTCCAGCTCAGGCTGACCTCTTATTTATTCTTGGCTGTCAGGGGTTTCCGGCTGATCTTTTTTGATTTGTCATTATTTTTCTTTGGCGGTTCTGGGTTTGCCTGCATGTGTCTGCCGTAGAGGCTGAAAAGAGAGAGAAGGGAAACTGTGAGATCCACCTTGTGAACACAAGATACGCTTCTACTGGCAGAGTTTTCATCAACAGATTCATCTCCAGGCATACTGAGGGAGGCTATGAACACCACTAGGGCATTTTTGTCTCCTCTGGGTCATATGCTGGATTTACACATGTGTGTGCGTGTGCACACACACACACACCCTCTCTCTTACTCACATGTGCGAGCGCGCACACACACACACACACACACACACACACACCCCCTCTCTCTTACTCACATGTGCGCGTGCACACACACACTCTCTCTCTCTCTCTCTTACTCACTCCACCATGCCATAAAGTCCAATTCTGGACCAGTCTCTTGGAATCATATACTCTCTGGGCTAAGGAAGAGACACCCAGGACTAGGAAACATGAGGTTCAGCTTGGCGGCTCCAGACTGAAGCTCCACAGCTTTTGAGGGTTGGAGATGACAGTAACCAAAACTGGGTTGAACTGAAAAGACAGAGCAGCGTCCCCTTGGTGCAGAGTGAGCAGCTTGCTGGCCCAACAGCCCCGGGGCTGGGTGATGCGACAGAGAGCGATGGTGTCTGAGCCTGCGCTAGCTGCTCACCTGTGATGGATGGTGCTGGGGTGGCGACCACCCATCAATGCCACGTTAATAAGCACCGCTGATTAAATGTTGATGAAGTACCCTACAATCACAGCCAGGGCATCCATTGTGGAGCAGAGCTGACTCTGTGGCTGAGGGGACTGAACCTGATAGCAGATAGTAATTAATCGGTAATTTATGAGTCATTCTGATTAAACTAAATTAAAAGCCACCCAAAAGTGAAAACAGCACAACCTTAACTCCCCTTGTTGCTATAACTGTGCCCCTGAGAGAGGCCGGTGGGTGCCTCAGGGCTTCCCTAAGAGAGGCAATACCTGACCCCCACACTGAACAGGGTGGACACAAACACTGACCTTCCTGTACAAGGCGCCCCGTGCTCTAGGATCCATATGGGTAATCGACAACTTCTCCTGAACTTGGCATATGCTCATGCTCCCGATGACACTGATGCTGTGGTTGACGGGCTGAGGGACAGACCTGGTGCCCGGAGTTGTCCAGTTGATGGGGTGCTTAGGGAAAGTTGGACTCTGGGTTTTGACAGATCACACTGTAGTCTGCTTCTCCAGAGGCTTCCGAGCATCTCCTCAGAAGCAGGATCTACCAACAGTGGTCATGAACTTGGGTGTCGGTTCCCAAGGAGTTTAGAATGCGGAGGGTGGCAGCAGACAGACCTATAAGCTGAAGAATGTTAAGTCCAGCCAGGTGCTGGGAACATTCTCCAGGTAAAGGGGAGCATCAAGGAGGAACTACATGTCCTTGACATGTCATATCAGAGCCTGTAAGCTACCATTTAACTCCTGTAGAAGTTCCCTTAGAGCAGGGGTCCCCAACCTCTGGGATCTCACATCAGATGACCTGAGACGGAGCGGATATAGTGATAATGTATACCATAAACGTAACATGCTTGAATCACCTACCAACTACCATTCCTCTCACCCCACCATCCATGCAAAAACTGTTTTCCATGAAACCTGCCCCTGGTGCCCAAAAGGCTGGAGACTGCTGACAGAAGACTTCTGAATGGAGTCTAATTGAATGGAGAGGCAGGCCCAGTGCCCACAGCAGAACATCCCCAAGAGAACCTGCCATCCAGGAAAATGGATCTTTAAACCTACACATGCCCCCTCCCTACACTTTTTAAGAAAACTGGCATTCTCATTGCTTTACATACTGCATTAGTTTCTGCTGTGCAGCAAAATGAATCAGCTCCATCTACGTATGTCCCTCTCTTGGAGTTCTTTCCCTCTAGGTCACCACAGAGCACTGAGTTCTCTGTGTTACACAGCAGATTCCCACTAGCTATCAATTTTCCACATGGGAGTGTATGTCAACCCTAATCTCCCAATTCATCCCACCTTCCCTTCCCCATGTGGTGTCTGTATGTTTGCTCACTACGTCTGTGTGTCTATTCCTGCTTTGCAAATAGGTTCACTGGTACTACTGTTTTTAGATTCCACATACATGCATTACCCCTACACTTTAAAAGGAGAAGCTGGCTCCCCTCAAAGTCTATGTTGTGGACACCTGGCAGTCCTGGATCCAGGCAAAGAAACACTGGTTTAGGCAGAAAGGAAGGTTTAGCCAATCTGGCTTTACCACAGTTACCAGTCCCACTCCCCATGATGTCCCTGTCCTAAATCCCCAGAACTTGCGGTTGGCACCTTACATGACCAAAGGGACTCTGCAGAGGGGATGAGCTTAAGGACCTTGAGGTGGAGAGATGATCTTGCATTTTCTAGGGGGTTCCAACCTGTGCACCCCTCCCCCTACCCTGCCAGCATCTCTCCTGAATGCACCAGAAGAGAGAGAGCAAACAGCCAAAGGAGAGTTGGATGTTACATTCTTCACCTATATCAGACAAGCTGATCCTCCCATCTGCCCCTCTCTTCCTCCTCCCAGGATGCTGTTTTCCTAAAGATCAGTGGCTTAGTGCTACAGTGGGATGTGCACAAGGGTGCCTGGGGGGTGGAGTAGAGCTCTGGTCTCCAAGCTCCTCCCAGCTGGCACGAAGGCAAGGTCTGACTGTTCTGAGCATCCACAAAGGCATCTATGGTCTCAGCATCTTCCACTGTGATCACTTCCTCACAGCTTCAGGGTCTCTCCTTTACTTTCCAAACTCTTATCCCTATACTCATTCTTGCTTGCAAATAACATCCAACTTTAAGGATCACAAAAATCTGTAGATACACAACTCCCTCATTTGTGAACTTGGAAACCTGCCAAAATGCAGGGGCTGGGAAAGTGGTGTCAACAGAAATAAAGAGGTCAGAGGAGGGAGAAGAGATGAAAGACTCAAAGAGGGCCTGCTATGCACCACATCCTGAACACGCAGGCATGGAAGGCTTCCTGGAAGGAGTGCCAGTGTTGCCAGGCCCTGCCAGCGGTCATGAAGCAAAGTCATTTCAGCAGGTGTGCAAAAGCTGCCTGGGGCTCAGCAAGGCTTCTCTGTTCAGGAAGGAACTAGAATGTTCCAACTTTTCAACGCCTGCCTTTTTTAGACTCAGACCCCACTGTGTGCCCAGCCTTCCTGGGGCTACACAGCAAGCCACTCACTACAAAGGGAGTGAAGGGAGACTGAAAAGTCTGTTTGCCACTTATGAGCTGTCAGTTCTAGGCACATGATTAGCAAGCCTCTTCCCCATTGTGTCTTCGTTTCTTCATCTGTAAAATAAAAATGATGGCGTTTTTTCATAGGGTGGCTGTAATGCTGAGGTCAGCTGGGCACCAGGGCATGACAGGGGGTTAGAGTGATTAAATAAAGATAATTATATGATTACTTCTCTAGGGTTTTTTCCTCTGAAAAATAACATGGTATTTTCTGCCGACACCAAATCTCCAAGCATATATGGAAGAACGGTTTTGATCCTCTTTGAAGAAAGCGACTCAGGCTAAAGGCACTGTCCCACTTCCTCCATGAGTCACCAGCGGCTGACTCTGCCCTGCTCTGCGGGATCCTCTCACTCCTCCAGCTGTGTGCCAGATGACAGCCGCGCTTCCCTCTCATCTGTAGACTGGATCCATCAGAGCGATCATTCCCACCTGGAGATGTACCTCTGGCTGGGCAGAAGGACAAGCATCTCGGGGTCCCAAGTCTTGGATTCCCTCAGCTATTAATGTTAGTCCTGGGGCCTCCACTCAGTAAGTGTAGGGGGCAGAATACTAGCCCCTCAAAAGGTCCACATCCTGATCCCAGAGATCTTGGGGTCTGGAACCTTGTATCGCTAAAGGGACTGTGCAGAGCTGATTAAGTTAAGGACTTAAAAACATTTTTTATTGGAGTTGCTTTAGAATAATTGTGTTAAGTACAGCAAAGCCAATCAGTTATAAGTATACATATATTCCCTCCTTTTTTTGGATTTCCTTCCCATTTAGGTCACCACAGAGCACCAAGTAGAGTTCCCTGAGCTAGACAGTAGGTTCTCATTTGCTATCTATCTTATATATAGTATCAATATAGTGGGTGTGTGTCAGTCCCAATCTCCCAATTCATCCCATCTTTACTTCCCCCTTTGGTATCCATGTTTGTTCTCTACACCTTTGTCTCTATTTTTGCTTTGCAAACAGGTTCACAGATGGAGAGATGATCCTGGATTATCTGGGTGGGCCCAACATAATCACAGGGGTCCTCTTGAGAGGGGAGATGGGGGTGCTGGAGGGCCAGAGTCAGGGATGCTCAGATGCTGGCTTTAATGATGGAGGAAGGGACTGCCAGTTGAGGACTGCAGGCAGACTCTAGATCCTAGAAAGGCAAGGAAACACATTCTTCCCTAGAGCCTCCAAAAGATGAAACCCTGCTGACACAGAAGTCAAATTTCAGACTTCTGACTCCCAGAACTGGGAGATAATATATTTGTTCTGTTTTTGGCTACTCGGTTGCTGTTGATGTGTAGTGGCTAAGTCATGTCTGACTCTTTTGCAACCCCAGGTACTGTAGCCTGCCAGGCTCCTCTGTCCATGAAATTTCCTAGGCAAGAATATTGGAGTACATTGCCATTTCCTCCTCCAGGGGATCTTCCTGACCCAGGGATCAAACCTGCGCCTCCTGTGTTGGCAGGTGGGTTCTTTACCACTGAGTTGCCAGGGAAGCCCTTTTTGGCCACTAAGATCATCTTAATTCATTAGCAGCAGCAACGGGGAACCAATACAGTAACTGAATCTCTCTGGGGCTGTCTGTGAAGGATTTTGCTTAGTTTTAGCGGAGAAATTTTCTTCTGGGGTAGCAACTCACTGACAAGAAAGAAAAGTTAAAAACTAAGTTGCAGAAAGGCCACAGAAGGAGAGTCTCCAAGGAAAAATGGGTGCTGTCTACTAGAAGAGGAGGAGGTGGGCAGGCCAACTATCCCCTCTCTGCTACAGTGAGACAGGATGGGCCTGGCTCCCTCTATGCACTGAAGCTCATAGTCATGGTCCATGTTTGAAATGCATCCAGAATTTAATTGACAGAGGTGACAGTGACAAGATGGATAGGTCTATGCCTTTAAAGAAGTTGTATCACATGCAGTTATGGGCAGGGCCACATGGGGAAGCACCAGGCTGAATGGGAGGCAGAGGAGCCCATGGGAGAGGAAAGCCCAGAGTCTTTAGGGGTGGTTTCACAGGAAGGAATGGGTGAAACAGGGCAGGTGAATAACTTGATTAAAATCTCAGAGCCTAGAGCTAAAGAAGTGATCTCCAGTTGCCCAGTATCTCGATCAGGGGGAATATTGGCTTGGTGCATCAGAGTTAGAGAAAAGAGGTGGTTAGGATTGGGGCTTGGGGTTGGTTGGCTTGGATATGAAAGGCAGGCTAACGGATGAACTGTTTCCTTCTCTGGGAATAAGCTCACTTGGGACGGACAGTCTCCCCAGCCAGCATCACCAAATATAGGAAGTAAAAAACAGGATTGATCTAGACAACCTACAGCCTTCAGGATGGATTTCTGTCCTCCTGACCATTCCAGACTCTCCTCTCATTATGTAACTTTCACCTCCTTGATCTTCGAAGATTTCAACTAACCCTTGGATCCTGGCACAAGATACTTCTTGATGAGCACGTCCCCTCAGTGATCTGCTCAGGTGGTACCCATCACCTGGTCTACGAGAACCCTGGCTCACTGTGCGGGGGATTCTGGACAACAGTCCTGGGGCTTCAAGCATCTGCATTCCTGAACCCTGTTTGCTCCAAAGGATGTGTGACATTGAGCAGATGACTAACCTGCCACAGTCTGATGTCTTCATCTGCAAAATGATGAAAACTGCTACCTTGAAGGGCTTGTGGGGGAGATTAAATCAGACACAGGCAGGGTCTTGTGTGCAGGCACAGAATAGGTGTTCCAGAACAACAGCTGTCACCTTTAGCCTCTCATGAAGCCTAAGACCCAGGCTAAGCCGGCCAATTCCTCCTGCTTCCCAGACACTGCCTCTGAGCACAGCCACGAGTTCAGCTTTGCCATCATGAGCTTGGGGGACAGACTTGAGCTCGGGAAGGTTTCTGGGGGCACTGAAATCTGGTCATGCTAGTGTGAGAGCACTGACAAGGAAGCCTGGCTCCCTGGCATCCCCTCACGGATGGGGCTGCAGCCACCAGCGGGTGAAGTGATCAATTCAGAATATGGAGTGAACCTGTGGTACAGAGTCCTAGGAAATCTCCTCTCCTCTGAAAGCTGAGGTCTACAGAGGATGACTGAGAGCTGTTCATGGAAGGAGAAAAATCAACAGAGGACCAGTTAAAGTGACAGAAAAGGATGAATTATGCTCAGGAGTCTGATGAACAGACTTCTGACGGTGAAGAGAATCCTCAAAGGCGAGATGCCTGTGGATGACCTGTGCTGTGGGTGATGAACGATGCAGCATCACTTAGCTCACAAGGGCTCTCGACGGCTCCCTGTGGGAGCGGACCCTGACCAGAGTAGCTGTCTGTAGAATCCCAGCCGAAGATCAGCTCTGGAGGATTCATCATGAAATGATGCCATCAACAGTAGAGGTCACCAGCCTGGTCACTTGAGAGGCATCGTGTTAAAGCTGTCTGCACACTGGCCTCCGACACTCCACACACCTCAACACCCCTGCCTGGAGACATCTAAGATGGCACAGCAAACAGTTCCTGCCCACGAGAATGAGAATACATTTATTTCTCAGCAAACATTATCCTGAGTAGTAGTATGATATGCATGTTCTTCTTTTATTGGTGGGTATATTTATTTAACATGGGCATATTCATTGTGCGGAAAAAAATATCATTTGAGTTTTACTGTTTCTGTTCAATCCAAGGGTCTCGTGCAGACCCTCACACCCCTTCGTGATTGCTGCAGTGACCACCACTGGCGACCGCGTTTCCCCTTCTTGAGAAGTCTCCTCTTATTCTTCCCCTGGACAACTCTATAGTCCTTGTGTTTTTGCTTTTGGCTCATTGTATTCTCTTCCCTAAACTGATCATCTGATTTTGTAGCTTCAATGATTATCTCTGAGCATGAGCCCTCCAAGTCACTGCCATCTTCAACCTCTGCTACACCAAATCTCCCACTTATACACTGAACCATTAAACCCAACCAAATGCACACAACAGTTCCCTACCCCAATTCCTCAACATCCCTCTAATGTCTCCAGACCTCCAGGATCAAAATAATGAAGCCATTCTGGCACCTGCCTCTTTTTTCAGTCACCCTATTAATCAAGTTTGACTATATCCTCCTCTACCATAGAATTCTCAGTCTGTAGCAAGGGAGGATCTGAAACTCCCAGCAAAGCTATATGTGCCCCTTTTCAACTGAAAGTGAATACAGCTTTCATCAGCTTCTCAAAAGGTTCATGACTCAATGGATTAATAAGATGCTTTATGGTACTTATTCCTATATCTATCATACTATGACTTTATTCATTCTCTTTTTCTTCTACCCTAAAATATGGCCGTTAGATTAGTGTTAACAGGTTCCTTCTCAGTCTCCATTTTTCTGGCCATGCTGTGCAACTTACGGGATCTCAGATCCCCAACCTGAGTTGAACCCAGGTCCCCGCAGTGAAAACGCCAAGTCCCAATCACTGGAGCACTAGAGAATTCTCCCTTCCTGATCTTCTTGATAACAATTCCTTCCTTCCTTCAATGTGTCCTACACCCAACTGACAGAATTCTCTCTCTTTGGTTTATGCATGGAAAGCAGCATCCATTACCCACTGGATCAAGTACCCAGCTCGGTATGTGACAGAGTATCCACTGAACATGCCACATAACGCCTACCCAGGCAAATTTCATGTCTCTCTGTTCACTAACAGATCAAATACAGAAACGCTGGTCTGGAGGAAGGCAATGCAGAGCGTAGGAAAGGTAGGCTGAGTAGTAGCTTGGCCACCTATTAGCTCAGTTACCTTAGAGTCTGATATCATTCTGGAATCTCTATAATCTTCATTGAAAACTGGGAATATCTGCATACTGCCTACACCTTGCAGGTGATTTGAAAAAAATTTTGAGTGCTAAACCCATCTAAGGCCTTTGTCAGCCAGGATTCCTTCTGGTCTCAGTTTGTGGCTGATTTGTGTTACTACCGCCTGGAATGCCCGCCTCCATCCTTTCTACAACTCAGATCTCATCCATATATTCAGGCTTTTCACAGCTTTCTCTGCTCTGCCCCATGTCCAATTTCTGCCTTCACAAAATACTGTGGTGTCTATTGAGATTTCATCATTAAGTCCTTCAGAACAGACAAAGTAATTTCTGCTCCTGGCTATTATTTCCAAGTACTAGTAGAGTGCCTTGATCAGGATAAATGGTAAATATGGTTACCATGCAGTCAGCATTCACTACCACAACTACCCAAGAAAGAAGGGGCTTTTGTTATTTTCATTATTTTTCCAAATGAGTATACTTAGGATTAGAAAAAGGTTCAGATCACCCCCAGGTAATGACTCCAAAGTTCAAATTCTCTAGACATTAAGTATATGGGCTTTCCTGGTGGCTCAGTGGTAAAGACTCTGTCTGCAATGCAAGAGACATGGGTTTGATCCCTGGGTCAGAAAGAGTCCCTGCAGAAGGGAATGGCAACCCACTCCAGTATTCTTGCCTGGGAAATCTCATGGACAAAGGAGCTGGTGGATGGCAGTCAATGGGGTTGCAGGAGTTGGACATGACTTAGCAACTAAACCACCAACCATCACCACCACCATCCCTCTGGATTTCTCAGTTTGGTCCTCTTCATCAGCCTACCATTTTCTCAAGGGTGGGGACAGCAGACTTCACTTCTTTTGTATTCTACACACACAAGGCACTGCTGGAAGCACAACGTGTGCTATGTAAATATTATGTTTCAGAATGCCAGGTATATGAGAGGTACAATATGCTGTGCTTAAGTCGTTTGCTCCTGTCATATGCCTCCCTCCTGTTGTTTTGGGTGTTTCCATGGAAAGTCCTTATACAGACCAAGAAAAGAACCAATTTGAAAAATCTCAGTATATGGCCAGTGACAATAATGGAGAGAAATCATTTTGTGTCTAATCTGTAATCTTATGGTAGGATGCTAATTTTAAAATCTCTGCAAATAAATCTGTGGACAAAGTGTGAAGCCCAGATTATTAATAAGCATTTGCCATATCTTTATTTATCCTATCTAGCAGCTTCTGAGGGGTTGGTGACAGAACCTTAGCACTTAAATTGCTGAGTCTTGAAGAAAAAAAGGGAACAGTTACCATATTCCCATGAGAAGTCTCATTAATTCAAAAGGCAATGATTTTTTGAGATCAAACCTCCAAGAGATGGTTCCATGAAATTCACTAGCACCAAGAGGTATATTTAAGATTCTCCATTTTACCCCTCACTGCTCTCTGCCCCCAACATACAGTGTAAAAAGAAATTATTGACATACATGTGTGCAAACAGCATCTGTATAAATAGCCAAGAAGAATCTGTAGCTGGCTTAGGACAGATATTAAACTACACACAAAAATACAAAATGTAAGGCAGATTTTCAAAATACCTCATACATTCTAGACTAACTATCTGCCCCACTGGAGGAGAGAAATGAGGATTCTGGCAGAACAAAACTAACAATCTCATGCACAAAAGATGCTCATTAAACTTCATCATCCTGTCTATTCTAATGATGCTTTTACTTAATAAAAATTCCCCAAGCAGTTGCAAGGATATTAGGCAAGGTCTTTGGTTATGTATCAGAGGTCTGAGCTGTCACCAGCAAGCATGCAGTTCGGGGGGTAAGGCTCCCTGGGGAAGGAGCAAATACAGCTTTCACAGAATACATGCAGAGAAAAATCAATAACTGCAACTTGCTTCCTTGCTTAAGCATTTAAGAGAATAGGTAATCCTTTTAAATTAAACTGCAAAGTGCTAAATGTTGCAATTTCCAGAATAAACTAAAAAACAAAGGAAAACAGGAGGAAGAGCCTTCTTATAAGTTTTCTAAGCAAGCTACTTCCTTAATAGACTTCAGACTTGGAGTACTGGAGAATATTTTTAGGAAAAGAATTATTTCAAGATATCATTACGTTGAAGCTGCATAGGTGTCTATGTGTTGGTAATACATAAATCTATTTACAGATACAAGGAAGGAAGTGATAAGCATTTCTTTACTTTGTTGTTGTTTTCTATTTTTTGACCATGCCACGTGGCATAGCATGTAGGACCTTAGTGCCCTGACCAGTGATTGAAACTCTGACCCCTGCAACAGAAGTCCATTAATCAGTGGACTGCCAGAGAAGTCCCAGCAAATTATTTTTATTACATGCATGTAATACCACCAAAAATTATTCCTAAGAAAACATTACTATTAAAATTCACTATGTTGACATGCATATGTGTAACTGATTTACCTTGCTGTACACCTGAAACTAAGACAGCACTATAAATCAACTATAGTCCAACACAAATTTAAAAAACTAAAAAAGTTCACTAACTAGTATCTGGCTCTCAAAGCTAAATAGTAATTATCTAATAGATCCCTTAACATGGACAGCTAGATGCTAATTCTATATAATCACAAATTATTGCTTCTGTTCACATTATACAACCCATTTTAAATTTCATGTCCAGTCAATAAAGAGTTGGCTGGAGAGATATGAGAGTCAGTGCAAGAAAGAGGTATGACCCCGAAACTTAAAGGCAGAAAGGTTGCCCTCTGTGTGTTAAAGGACCATGTCAACACAAATGAACCAGAGCCGGAACTCAGAAAGTCTCCCCAAGTAACACCAGCACAACTCAGGCCAGCAAGATTTGATCAGAAGCCAGCCAAAGGTGTGAACAAAGCTGGAGAGAGACCCTGTGCATCAGAAGAGCGGTGGTGTCCATCAGCAACTCCAACAGTGGGGCAGACGCACGCAGTGGGCGTCTACAGGACCCAGCCGGGAGTTCTGTGGGCACCTTGATAAGGCAACGTCTGCAAGCGCAGGAAGAGAAAATAAGCATGGTGCCCCTGCAACCCTTTCAAGGCTTCATGGTACAGCTGGGGCCCCCTCCCTGCCTTCTACTGTGACCCTGCATGTTCCCAATCTCCAGCACACGGGCAAATGAATTAGGCCTCTGCCCACTTCGGAGGTCAGTACTTCTATTCCCTCTGTCCAGAAAGCTCTTCTCCGGTCTCCCTAAGATCGGCACTCATACTGTCCCTGTTGTACAGGTTAGGAAAAGAACACAGAGAACTTCAATAACTGTGGTGTCAAAACAATTCAGTCTCAACCCTCTCCCTTTACTCTGGGTGCAGACACTGGTTCATACACGAGCCTGTGGCCAGCCTGCACCAACCACAGAAAGACCCAAGATCTTGGCTCAAGCTATTGGGAAGAAGGGCCCTTTCTTTTGGGTTGAATTAGGAGCCTAGATCTGCTGCTGGCCATAGTGGCATCTGAAAAAAGAGCTTGCCTGGGAAAGAAACCAGGAGGCAAAGCAGAACTGAAAGATGGAGGGAAATGGAGTCCAGAGACATTGAGCCCTTGACCATGCCATGCCTTAAAACACCTACTTACTGTACTGCTGGATTATTAGTAATACAAATTTCCTCTAATGCTTTGTGTTTGTTGCATTCCAAGGAACACTGGGCCCTGAATGACACATCACTCTGATCTACTTCAAATATGAGTTCCTAAGAGACTCTTCTGCCCACAGTCTCTCTCTTTAACCACATTTGTTTCCTTCATGCCACAGTCACAATGTAATTATTTTGATTATTATTAATTGATTTGTTTGCCACCTCCTTTCATGGAAGATTAACTCCAAGAGGACAGGAATCTTGTCTGTCTTCATTAGTATCCCCTCTGACCGGTGCACCACGGGCACATAATGATTGTTTGCTGATTGACTGAAAGAAAGCAATCACCGCACTTACTAGGATGTACTGAACTATCCAACTACCCGAGTCTCTTACCAGCCGGATCATTAATGCCTCTGAGGCAGGAGCTATCTTAATCCTTTTGTTTCTCCAGGGTTGGCCACACACTAGCCACCAAATAAACATCTATTAGTGGGCTGAAAGAATATACTTTTTTAAAAATATTCTTAATTATAGGGTAATTACTTTCTAATACTGTGGTGGTTTCTGCCATACAACAATATGGAATGCCATACATATATGTTGTCCCCTCCCTCTTAAACCTCCCCTCCCTCCCCATCCCACTCCCCTAAGGTTGTCACAGAGCACCAGCTTTGAGTTCCCACTGGCTGTTTCACATATGGCAATATGTATGTTCCAATGCTATTCTCTCAAACCATCCCACCCTCTCCTTCCCCTACAGTGTCCAAAGATTTGTCGTTTATGTCTGTTGTCGCCTTTGCTGCCCTGCAGGTAGGATCATCAGTACTTCCCCGAAAGGGTATCTTAGCTGAGGAGCATGCCCTGAGTCATTCCTTAATTCCATACTCATCAAGTGATGATGGACATGTTTCCCATACAGAGGTGTTCACAGAGAAAACATGTGCTGTGTACGCCAAGGCAAGTCTTCTAGTCTTTAGGGGCAGTTTTCCTTTGTTACACAATTCCGGGCCCCTACATAAGTTTCTTCTGTTGTTTTCCCCAGTCTCTGCAGGGTTTCTGAGGCTGGGAGAGCTGAGGGTGGAGGTGCAGTAAATGCAAAATGTTGCCCTTCTGTGAAGCTGCTTGGGAGCTGTGCGTTCTTATCTTGTGGAGATTCTCTTTTTAAAAAAACCTTTTACAGTTTTTTTTCTTTTTTTGCTGTGGACCATTTTTTAGAGCCTTTATTGAATTGTTGTAACACTGCTTCTGTTGTTCATGTTCTGTTTTTTTGGCCGTGAGGCATATGGGATCTTAGCTACCCAGCCAGGGATTGAACCTGCTTCCCCTGCATTGGAAGGTAACCACTGGACCACCAGGAAGTCCTGCAGGGCCCCTCACAAAATACTGTGTGACCAGGGGTTTTCATTCACTTCCTTTACAGCACAGTAGGTTTTACTGAATATTAACCATCATTTGATATTAGCAAGAACTAGTCGAGTACAGGAATAGCTTAGCACAGAGAATTAAGTCAAAATGAACATTATAAAAACGCTGGGGATTTCTTCCTTTCCTTCGGACAGATTAAACATCAGAATGAATTCTTATTATCATGGAAAGATGGGAGTTTTTCGAGCCACACGTGGTTCCACACGTGGCTCAGTGTTCACGACCTTTTAGGTTATTAAGCGAGTGACTGTAACAGTCAAACGCAGGCAGCACACACTGTACACCAGCATTTCCACAGGAAGCTTCTGCAACATCTTCTGTATTAACTCACTTAACCCTGAACAAAAGACATCCCGGAGGGCTGCCCGGCTGTCCTGTGGGTCTAGGTATAAATGACGCTGCAACTGGAACACCAGTGTCCAAACAGCGAAGCTTCTGCTTTGCCTTTGTTTATCAGACACAGACCAATGGTGAAGCGTACCTACAGGTATTATTAGTCATCCTCCTCTTCCCCTCGGTGGCTATTAATGTGGACTCCCTGCTTCCAGGGCCCTCCTCCCCTCTCAGCCCAGATGATCGAATGATGTGACACTGGCAGGTGACTCAAGGCCAGGTCAACGGAGAGCGAGCCATCTCCAGGTGCTCGTCTACTCAGGTTTCAGAGGGCATGGCAGATAATATTGCCTCTGGAGGCAGAAGGCTTTGGAATGAATCCACTGACTAAGGTAATCTGTGTTTTCCTAGATAGGAAACGGGGCATTTGGACTTAAACAGGGGTGGGAGCCATGTGGCGTATGCACTGCCACCCCCCCACCCCTCGCCTTGCACACCCACTGGGCATTCACTCAGAATGCATCCAGAACCTACTCAGATCAAACCCTACAGGCAATGGCTTCAACTTGGTCACAGTTGGGCATTTGAATAGAACCTGCACGTTGTATGTAGAAAACTTGTATAGGACTCTGCTTACATTAAAACTCATTTACCCTTAGGAAAAATCACATTCAGTGAAACCTCCTATCTCCAAGGTTCCTCTTCTGCTCAGGTTAGATTACAGCATGACGCCTGAGATTCTAGGCAGCACTGTACTATCTGCCTCTCCTCCATGTCCACTAGATCGTCTGTGAGGTTATGTTCTACTTACACAGCACAGAGAGTTAAAAAAAAAAAAAAATAACCTGAGAAGTCAAAACCAGAAAGCATGCATCCACCTACAGACGGATGCAGCCATGAGGCTCTTGCCAGATGGACTTCAGGAAGCATCAGATACAAGTCAATTCTAGTCATTGTTTCTTGTCGCTTCTTCCCTCATCTAAGCTGGGCTCTCTCTGATGTACCAAACCCTGCCGTCCCTGGAACACGGCATGTCAAGTTGACTGTGCTTTCCCGCCATTCCTGATTGCAATATTTTAACTAGTGGCCAGAGGTTGGCAGTAGAGGAGAAGCAAGGCTTTTGTGGCAAAGAAATAAAACAAATCACACATCTTCACGCATATATGTGGAATCTAGAAAAATGGTACAGGTGATCTTATTTGCAAACCAGAAGTAGAGACAGATGTAGGGAACAAACCTATGGATACCAAGGGGAAATGGTGGGTAGGATAAATTGGTAGACTGGAATTAATATATATACACTATGGATATACTATGTACAAAGTAGATAACTAGTAAGAACCTACTGCACAGCACAGGGAAGGCTACTCAATTCTCTGTGGGGACCTAAATGGGAAGGGAATCCAAAAAAGAGGGGATATATGTAAACATACAGCTGATTCACTTTGCTGTATAAACTACAACAATATTGTAAAGCAATCATATTCCAATGAAAACAAATCAAAAACTAGAGTGAATATATGTATATGTACAACTGATTCATTTTGCTGTACACCTGAAATGAATATATCACTATAAATCAACTACATTCCAATAAAATTTTTTTTCAAAATATAGAAAATCAACAAAAACCCCAAAATGGTGCTTGAGAATTAGCCCAACAACTGGGGAAGAGAATAGTGGAGAAAAACATCTAAGAGAGCTCAAGAAGAGAAGAGTCTCTGGATCCCCATCTTCCTTGAGCTTTGAGTTCTGCAGCAAAAACATACTCCAAAAAGGAACGGAGGATTAAAAAAAATGATTCTAGTTTTGATATACTCAGCAGATTTAATACATGTCATCCAGTTCCTCCTAGTTTTTTTTTTAATCAGATTTTTAAGAGTTTCAGAGAAATTTATGGTCATCAAGTCCAAAAAGGTTAAAAATTAAGATGTCGGTGGCTTCTGCTGGATGTTAAAAATGGTCTACTAGAGAATTTCGTGCATTAGCCATGGGTGGGGGTCCTGGGAATTTGTGGGGAGGCGAGGACTCTCCCCTGGGACTCCAGCTTCCCTTGCCTGATGGCCCGCTTGGGCCCTGAAGTCTCAGAGTAAAACTGGGGCTGTGGGTGGAGAGAGAAGAGCTTGTCACAACAGACCTTTGCATCCAAGAATCGCAAGTGTTTCGTCTAGGAATCGCACCCACCAAACACTCCTGGAAGGTGTTAGTGCTAAGCAGACGGTGGAAATGAGGCGGAAGTAGAAGCGTGAGGTGGAGGTGCCAAAGGTCCGGGGTTTCTGCAAAATCCAGCCTGGTGCTGCTCTTTTGTCACAGCTTCTGGTAGAGGCAGACCCTGCTGTACCTGGCTTCAGAGAAATGGCCTTTTTAATAAATTGAAGATTTGCAGCAACCCCACGTAGAGCAAGTCTATGAGTGCCATTTTCCCAATAGCATAATTTATTTTTTAATTTTTAGTTTTTTTGTGGCATGTGAGATCTTAGTTCCCCAACCAGGGACTGAACCTGCACCCCATGCATTGGAAGTGCAGACACCTAACCGTTGGACTGCCTGGGAAAAGTGAAAGTATTAGTTATGGACTGTAGACCACCAGGCTCCTCTGTCCATGGGATTCTCCAGGCAAGAATACTGGAGTGGGCTGCCATTCTGTTATCCAAGGGATCTTCGTGACTCAGGGATCGAACTCAGGTCTCCTGCATTACAGGTGGATTCTTTACTGTCTGAGCCACCAGGGAAGCCCGGACTGCCGGGGTGTGTGTTGGGGGGGGTGGGGGGTGGGGTGGTGTGTGTGTGTGTGTGTGTGTGTGTGTGTGT
>ML660812.1:1292445-1344930 GCA_007570785.1 Antilocapra americana | reverse complement strand
TATATATATATATATATATATATATATATATATATATATATATATATGTATGTATACACACACACACACACACACACACATATGACATTAATAGATACAAAGTCTTTGATTGACACATTATATTATATCCCATAGAGTAAAGAAATAATGAGGTAGAATCTCAAAAAGAATATATGGAATGTTGACTATATCTTCCATACAGCATGTAAGGATGACATTTGCATCCAACTAAGATTCCAGAACCAGTGAGGGATTTGAATCATTTTAAAAATTAATGGTCTTTACAATCTACAACTCAGTTTTTTGGAATACTGTAGTTTAAAAATTATATGTTAGAGAATTGTAGTGTTTTTATAACTAGCAACAATAACTAACCAGACAATGGAAAATATTTTACAATAATTTCAAAAGCACAGGTTATGCTCCCATAAAATTATCTTTAGAAATAATTATGCCTGTGGATGTGATTGTTCCCAAGAAGTTACTGACTGATTATTTACAGCATGTAGTCTCAGTACTTTGTGAAACAAAAGAAAGGTTTTTAAATCTGAAAGTATAGACAAGATAGATTTAACCACCCTGGATAAGCTAACTTCTGAAGTGAGTGCAGATAAATATACTAAAGCCATAATCATCTTAATAGCAAAAGAAGCCATGAAATAAGACATCAGGACACAAGAACACTTCCCTCAAGTTTACTCAAAGCATCAATAGCTCTTTTAAGAGCCTCTTTTTCAGTCCCCAAATGAGAGGTTCAGAACCTTTGCACCCTGAAACCACAGAGCAGCTTTTGCTAGTGGCACTAAAAAGAAAAGCTTCTACTGGCAGATGAGGATTTATTTTTATTTCCTTTTCTTCTCTTCACATCCCTTCTGCTGTGTCCCAGTCTCACCTCTCAGTATTTCCTCTGTTAGCAACTAATCTTTCAAAATGTTTGTGCTTCTCTATAATCCTTGGAAAAAAACTTTATTCCTTCCTCAGACATTCAGGCTTTTTTTCTGTTATTTTATCTTAATGCCTGCTGGTTCAAGGAAAATGTCTAATAAGAGCACAGTGAATTACTATACAAGGCCAGACAGCATTAAGGCAACCTTGATTTACATTGCAATGAAGCATCCACTTTGACACACGGGTGCCAACGGTATTGTCTGCCAAGTGTCTAGTGTCGCTTCTGATGTCATAAAAAGAAATACCCTGGCTCTGTGTGAAGAGAGGCCCTGTCGAGGAGGCACTGGAGTGATAGGAAGCAGAAAATAAAATTCCACCTCCAGCCACCTCCAAAGTGAGAGTTGAGCCAATCAGATAGCATTTCTTCCTGAACTCTGGATTCCCTGTCTACATACCCTAAAAAGCAAAGGAAAGAGCAAAACATTCCTTCATGTCTTGCAGGCTCATCCTGGCTTTGCTGTCCACATGTTGATGTGTCCACAGAAGCCTGGCAGTGGGTCACTTCCCCTGGACAACTGTGCCCTGCAGCTTACACCAGACAAGAGAGGCCAAAGATGTGACAGAGGCACCAGAGAATGAAAAAATGTAAAGGACTGAAAAAATGTCAATCTGGGAAGCACCATAAATCCATGTTCAAGCAGGGAACACCAGAAGTGCAGAGATGGAGGAGAACTCACTGTATACCGTTAAAAGAGCTGCAACTAGCATTTAGGATCAGGAAGTAGGGAAAGAGGTAAAATGCAAGATTTAAAGCCTGATTTCAAATGAATCTAGCAACAAGACTCAAGGCAACTTTAAAACATATTCAGAGGCTGAGACAAACTGAGAGAATGACGCTGACATATATATGCTGTGGTGGTTTAGTCGCTCAGTCGTGTCGCCAGCTCTTTGTGACCCCATGGATTGTAGCCCGCCAGGCTCCTCTATCCATGGAATTTCCTAGGAAAGAATATTGGAGTGGGTTGCCATTTCCTTCCCCAAGGGATCTTCCCAATCCAGGGATCAAACCCAGGTCTCCTGCATTGCAGGCAGATTCTTTACTGACTGAGCAACCAGGGAAGCCCATGTATAAAATAGATAGCTAGTGAACCTGCTAAATAGCACAGGGAGCTTAGCTCAGGGCTCCGCGATGACCTAGAGGAGTGGGAGGAAGGTTTAAGGGGAAGGGTATGTATGTGTTAAACAGCAAAAATACAACATTGTAAAGCAATTATACTCCAATAAAAAATAGAAAAAAAATACTGAATTTTCAAAATCAGGGCACAGAGTATCACTACTTATAAAAGGAAAGAAACCAAAGTGAATTCTATTATTTTTGAAAGCAAAATTTAATAGCCTTCATCTACTTGGAGGGTGGAGAAGGCAATGGCACCCCACTCCAGTACTTTTGCCTGGAAAACCCAATGGACAGAGGAGCCTGGTGGGCTGCAGTCCATGGGGTCGCCAAGAGTCGGACACGACTGAGCGACTTCACTTTTACTTTTCACTTTCATGCATTGGAGAGGGAAATGGCAACCCACTCCAGTGTTCTTGCCTGGAGAATCCCAGGGACAAGGGAGCCTGGTGGGCTGCCGTCTCTGGGGTCACACAGAGTCGGACACGACTGAAGCGATTTAGCAGCAGCAGCAGCAGCAGCACTTGGAGGGTGGGGTACAGATGAAAAGGGTAGGAGAGTGAAAATCAGCTGTTCCAGAGTCATGTTTAGCTAAAACAGTCATGTTTAGCTAAAGCTCTAATTCACACTCACCTTGAGTTCTCCGAAGCTCACAGTTATGATCCCAGTGTGAACATAGACAACAGAAAAATGTCCAATAAAACATTATTACAACATCCAGTGTAAGACAGTAGAGAGTAAACAGTACCCGACTCTCCCTCTTCCACGCTATTCACATTCTCATGGAAGTACACAAGTCTACACACAATGACAATCACACATTTTGACAGCAACAGACAGCTGCTTCAGAAATGTGTCAGATTTGGGGAGGAAATGTTATTAGCAATACGGCATCATGTGGAAAAATTATCAGCAGCTGATGCAAATCTTCACCTCTGAAACAGAGCAGGTTCAGGGAAAAAAATTGAAAAGTGGCTTTGATCTTCCTCCCACTGTCTCTCTTTATTTACCTATGGCATGGAGAATCTGCCCCAACCAGAAAATCAGGTGGCTGCTCCCACACTGGAAGGAAGAGCCACCTGAGGCTGCTTCCTGAGGCAGCAGAAGCTGGTTTGGATATTGGTGTACCAGTGTTAATCTGCTATTGTCTTTCTAAAGTCTCCTGAGATTATACCACCATCATATAATATCTATATCATACCATACCATATCATATCATTCAATACCATACCATATCATGCTGTACCTTATCATTATCATAATATATCATATCATTACTGGGCTTCCCAGGGAGCTCAGTGGTAAAGAACTTGCCAGCCAATGAAAGAGTCCTAGGAGACAAGGTTCAATCTCTGGGTCTAGATCCCCTGTTGGAGGAAATGGCAACCCATTCCAGTATTCTTGCCTGTGAAATCCTGTGGACAGAGGAGTCTGGCAGGCTATAGTCCAAAGAGTCACAAGGAATCAGACATGACTGAGAGACTGAGCACATGCATATACATCGTATCATTACTATATCATAACTTAACATACTTATCACATCATTCCACACCATATCATATCATACTATACCTTATCATTACTATATCACATCCTTTCCATACCATATTGTATCATATCATATCACTTCATATTATAAAGCAGCACTGAAGGAATGGAAGGGGATAGAAAAGGAATCAGCCATCTGACATACTCTGGGGTGTAAAGAGGGGTTCAGATACGAGGAGAGTCCCAGGAGCCCAGCCCTCTCAAGATTTCAAGGGACCTATTCTGAAAGAGATGGGAATACCAGACGATCTGACCTGTCTCTTGAGAAACCTGTATGCAGGTCAGGGAGCAACAGTTAGAACTGGACATGGAACAACAGACTGGTTCCAAATAGGAAAAAGAGTACGTCAAGGCTGTGTATTGTCACTCTGCTTATTTAACTTTTATGCAGAGTACATCATGAGAAACGCTGGGCTGGAGGAAGCACAAGCTGGAATCAAGAGTGCGGTGAGAAATATCAATAACCTCAGATATGCAGACGACACCACCCTTATGGCAGAAAGTGAAGAGGAACTAAACAACCTCTTGATGAAAGTGAAAGACGAGAGTGAAAAGTTGGCTTAAGGCTCAACATTAAGAAAACTAAGATCATAGCATCTGGTCCCATCACTTCATGGGAAATAGATGGGGAAACAGTGGAAACAGTGTCAGACTTTATTTCTGAGGGCTCCAAAATCACTGCAGATGGTGATTGCAGCCATGAAATCAAAAGACGCCTACTCCTTGGAAGGAAAGTTATGGCCAACCTAGACAGCATATTGAAAAGCAGAGACATTACTTTGCCAACAAAGGTCCATTTAGTGAAGGCTATGATTTTTCCAGTAGTCATGTATGGATGTGAGAATTAGACAGTGAAAAAGGCTGAGAGCCAAAGAATTGATGCTTTTGAACTGTGATGTTGGAGAAGACTCTTGAGAGTCCCTTGGACTGCAAGGAGATCCAACAAGTCCATCCTAAAGGAGATCCGTCCTGGGTGTTCATTGGAAGGACTGATGTTGAAGCTAAAACTCCAATACTTTGGCCACCTCATGCGAAGAGTTGACTCATTGGAAAAGACCCTGATGCTGGGAAGGTTTGAGGGCAGAAGGAGAAGGGGACGACAGAGGATAAGATGGCTGGATGGCATCGCTGACTCGATGGACATGGGTTTGGGTGGACTCCGGGAGTTGGTGATGGACAGGGAGGCCTGGCATGCTGTGGTTCATGGGATTGCAAAGAGTTGGACACGACTGAGCGACTGAACTGAACTGAACTGATGTCACACATTATACACCATTCCACACACCACACAAGTTCAGGTTAATTAGGATCATGCTTTTTCTGACAGTGTTTTGAGGTCAAGACAGGGGAGCACGAGACAGTTTTAAGGTCCAGTATTTAAAAAACCAAATTAGTAAAATTTATGTTACCTGTATTTTGCCAGATTTGTTTTTCAATTCAAGTTTTTTCTTTTTCTTTTTAAATCAGACATTTGTTTAAGGGCTAAATGGCTCAGCTGCTCGTCTAGTGGGTGCTCTAAGGAGGATCTTTCAGCCACTGGTGGGACCCACTAGGAGTTCTAAGGAATCCTTTCTGCTGAGCACAAGGCCAGAGAAAGGACTCCTTATTTGGAGATACAGAAATTAAAATCAAGCTCCCCAGGAGGTATAAGCTAGGACTATAGCATTAAGAGATATACATCCTTTATGTAAAATAGATAAACGACAAAGATTTACTGTATAACATGGTACACTATATTCAATATCTTGCAACAACTTAGAAAACAACCTGAAGATTCTGAATCACTTTGCTATACACCTGAAACTAACACAATATTATAAATCAACTATAGTTCAGTAAAGAACAAAAGAAAAATAGGAATTAGAATAATATCTAACTCCTCGGTTCTACTGCATGCAATAAATAAATTAACATGTAAAAAAGCCTTCCCAGTTATAAACCATACTAAAAGATTCTCTAATTTAGGGGTCGCAAAGAACATTACTCTTAAAATGGAGAGAAAAATCATACTTTGGAAAAACATTCACTATAATAAACACAAGAAATCTCTAGAAAGTATTTGCTCCATGTTCTCAATAAATTACAAGAAAAAACCAAAGAAATGGAAGGTGGGATTTAAAAGGTGACTTAGATGCTTTCTAAAATATGCTGTTGCCGCTGCTAAGTCGCTTCAGTCGTGTCCGATTCTGTGCGGCCCCACAGACAGCAGCGCACCAGGCTCCTTTGTCCCTGGGATTCTATAGGCAAGAATACTGGAGTGGGTTGCCATTTCCTTCTCCAATGCATTCATGCATGCTAAGTCGCTTCAGTCATGTCCAACTCTGTGCGACTCAATGGACAGCAGCCCTCCAGACTCCACTGTCCATAGGAAATATAAACTGAAGTAATGAGCAGGCTTAAAGAAGGAAAAGAAACTATAAAGACTAAAAATGTAATGGATACACTGTTTTAGAAACAGCAAGACAGAACCGACATGAAGTAAAAAACAATTAAGGAATGTAGAAGACAAATTTGAGAAGCCATCCCAGAGAGCAGAGGGAAAGGACAAAGATAAAAGCAAATTCAGAAAGAGAAATGAAGTTATTTACATGGAACAGGGGTTGTGGGTAAGAGATAATGGTGATGGAAGACAGAAAGTGAAGACTCTCTTCATAAAACATAACCAGAATACATTTGTTGTTGCTATTGCTCAGTCCTGTCAGACTCTTTGTGGCCCCATGGACTGCAGCCCACCACGCTCCACTGCCCATGGAATTTTCCAGGCAAGAATACTGGAACAGGTTACCATTTTCTCCTCCATGGAATATTCCTGACCCAGGGATTGAACCCACATCTCTTGTGTCTCCTGCATTGACATGCAGGTTCTTTACCACTAGCAACACCTGGAAAGTCCTAGCAGAATATGTGGAACACATCAAATAATCAAAGGTATAATACTAACTTTTTAATTTAAAAATAGCCTGGCCAGTGAATTAAAAATAATTATAGACAGAATTAATCAAAAGAGATCACTGCTGAGGAATAGCACTGTGAATTTTTAAATTTTTTTAGTTTAAGAAAAAATCCTGTCAGGATCCAGTAAAATATATAATCAAACAGGTTACCTTTGAAGAAATAAAAGATTACCTTGCTTTCTCTCTCAGAGCCCTAACAGCCAGAAAATAGAACATCTTACAAAAGTCTTAAGATGAAAATTTTTAAAAAGTGGAGTTGTGATGCAATAATTCAGTACTCATGGATGAAAAATAAGAGGCATATTCTTAAATATCTGAAATTTCAGAAACACTATTATCCACATTCCAAAGCTGAAAACATTAGAAGAAAAAAAAGACATGTCAACTGGGAAAGAAAGGAATGGAAACAAAGAACTAATCAAATGATTAGGGACTCATTTACAGTGACAAAAGTCAAACTCTGAAAAAAGAATCTAAACAGAATTTTTAGATTTGTAAGCAGTCTATTAATTCAAATTTAAGAAACAGTAATTTTCAAAGGAGAAAGTATGTAATAGAATAATAGTAACTTAATAAAAAGCCCACCTCTTTTACCGCATGCTAAAAGAAGTTCTAGGGACTTCCCTGGTGACCCAGAGGTTAAGGCTTCACCTTCCAATGCAGAAGGTGCGGGTTCGATCCCTGGTCAGATGGCTAAGAGCTCACTTGCCTCGTAGTCAAAAAAACAAACAAACATAAAATAGAAGCAATCAGTAATAACTTCAATAAAGACTTTAAAAATGGTCCACAACAAAAGAAAAAGATCTTTCAAAAAAAAAAAAGGTCTTAGAAGGAGGAAAGATTTAAATATTTTAAAACGAGAACTGTCCACCTATCTTAAGGTAACTAAACATATCAATAAATTATCAACAAACTTATCAATTTATGGGTAAAAAAGAACAAAATAATGTCATTTGCAGCAACGTGAATACAACTAGACATTATCATACTAAGTCAAAAAGAGAAAGACCAATACCATATGATATCACTTATATGTGAAATCTAAAATGTGGCACAAATGAATCTATCTACAAACAGAAACAGACTTACAGACAAAGAGATTAGACTTGTGGTTGTCAAGTGGGAGGGGAGAAGGGAGAAGGGTGGACTGGGAATTTGGGGCTGGTAACGCAAACTACTACATTTAGAATGAATAAACAATAAGGTCCTACTGTAGAGCACAGGGAACTATATCCAGTTTTCTGGGATAAAACATAATGGAAAAGAATATTTTAAAAAGAAAGTATATATGTGTAAAACTGAGTCACTTTGCTATACAGCAGAGATCGGCACAACACTGTAACTCAATTATACTTCAATTAAAAAATTTAATAATAAAAAAATAAGAGGAAGTAAATGGTCAACAAGCACCTTAAAAATTAAACACAACAGTAAACAAATAAGTATATATTAAGACACCAGTGAAATACTATCTCTTGAGTATGAAATTAGAAAAAGTGAAAATAAATGCTAATACACAGAACTGGCAAGAATTTGAGACAATGTTCACTCTCATATACTGCTTATATGAGAATAAACTGAAACAACTATTGTTATTGGACAAATCATAGCAACACTTTAACATTTTCACATATTCTTTGGTCAAGTCTCTTCACTTTTAGGAATTCATCTGAATAATCAAGATAGCATGTAAGGCTATAAATTCAGAGGCTATAAACTGATGTGTACTCTAATTTTATACTAAAATACACATCAAAATAAAAAATAATAAACAACTGAAATATACAAAAAGGAAGAATAAATAAATTACAGTACATGCATATGTTCAAACACCATGCTCTAAAAATTACATTGCCGAAGAATACTAATGACATGAAGAAAAGTTCAGATGTTGTTTAAAAAGTTACTAACCCATACCAAAATATACACAGCAAAATTACTAATTATGTGCATACAAAGTTATTGAAAATATGAATCTAGCATCTTTATCACATTGAAATGACAAGCAGTTTTCCTTTCTGGGGTACTTATCTAAAACCATACAATAAAATCTCTGCAGTAATGCTCCTACATAATAAGAATTGGGATATAACACAACTGACTTTTGATGTCTGTCCTTTACTGAACCCCAGTTCTCAAACAGAGACAAGTCAAGTTCTACTGCAAGGAGAGTCACAGGGAGTAGAAAGAAAAACCTCTCTAGGAAAGCAGAGAAGTGGAAGTGGGGTCCCCACATTGCTGGAGGACTCATAGTCTAATCCTCCCAGATAGGGCAGTAACAGTGGCTTCTATCCAGAAAGTCTTAGCCAGCCACAGAATCCTGAATTATCACCATGGATATTAAAGCCAAAAATATGGACACTGCCACTAAAAGATGCCAAACCACAAATGGGACCCAGATAGTTTCCATGAAAGAACCCTGGAATTTCAAGCCAGACAGTTATATAGACTTGTTCTGGCCATGTCATCAATGTCACAATAATCCAATCTCTCATTTCTAATAATTGAATATTTGGGAGCTCACTTATAATATTATGGAACGGTTTTATTTGGCCTCTTTCATAATCAAAAATGAAACTAATATTATTTAAGAACACATATTAAATTACTATTTAAGAAAAAAAAATTCCAATCAGTTAGTAATGTAAAAGTACTCTTCCAAAAGACAGGCTAACAGTTAAGGTTTTTGCACCAAACAGCCAAATTGTGAATACAAAAGAAAAGTTCTTGAAGGAAGTTAAAACTGCTCCTCCAGGCAGTGAGGTGGGGTGGGAGGTGGAGGAGAGTACTCTCCTAAATAAATATGGAGGTAAAATTTAAATGTTCTAATGTAACTAGAAACAATTTAGAATATAGTTTTAAAGACCTAAACAGTAAGTATCCATACTTAAAGAACAGATGCAAAGCTGCATTCAAAGGAAAAGTCATAGCAGCAAATATGTTTGTTACAAAGAAAAAGGGAAAGATCCATAATTGAAGCATTCATTTCAAAATAGCAAATTGGAAAAAAAATGATATTTTAAAAGATAAAAATAATAAAGAAAACAAAACTCCACAAAGGAAGCAGAACATGCAAATAGATGAGAATTGAGAAATAAATCCAAGAGCTGGTTGTCTAAAAACACAAACAAACCAATGACACATGCTGACAAAGTTTATAGAAAGAAAAAGAATTAACTGTGATAGGGTCATATTTTGAAAATTATTCATATATTTTTCTCCTTTGTCTTTCTGACTTTGACATGACTTTTCCCTAGCTATTTTGAAACATTCTTTGGGGGACTACAAAGAGATATAGACTTTTCCCTGAAAGGGCACAAAGAGAAAGAATAAGGTAATATTCAGCTTTGCACAAAATAGGATTTGCTATAGTCCCAAGAAAAGATTTCCTACATTCCTCCCATTATGTCTTTTTAGACATTAACCACCTTACCTGGAAGACTCAGCTCCTGGAGCTTTCCCCATTTTTTTTTACTCCCAGTCCCCGCAATTCACCCTTGAGTTTAGGTTTGAGACAGACCTGGAGGTATGCGTCAGGAAAAGAGAAAAACAATACAATGCAGGGGAAGACAGCACTTTCCAGCCTACAGCAAAGATGGAAAGAGGAGAAAGAAAGGAAAAAGAGAGCCTTGGCTTGGAGAGAGAAAGGGGAGAGTAACAGGAAGGGTAGATAGAGCTTTGTCTCCCTCCCTAATTAGGACTCTGAATAGATCACTTCTTTGGCACTCTTCCATCCTGAAATTAAAGTAGAGTCACATCCACTTTGCCAGGCAAGAAGAGATAGATCCTGATACTTAGTTTTTCCTGAGCCAACTCTGGTCTTTGTATGTTTAGGTGGTGGTGGTTTAGTCGCTAAGTCGTGTCCAACTCCTACAACCCCATAGACTGTAGCCTGCCAGGCTTCTCTGTCCATGGGATTCTCCAGGCAAGAATACTGGAGGGGGTTGCCATTTCCTTCTCCAGATGGGCTCCCAAATAGTGGGGAGACTGGCTGGAGCTAGCCAGCCAGAGCTGGGTGAGGCAGCATCGTAGCAAATGTTGCACGTACAACTGAGGATGGGACTAAAAGAGAGTCTGGATCCCTGAAATGTAGCATTCATAGGAGCTCAGGTGACACCAAGACAGTGGAGAGTACCAGCAAGTGGAATGCCTGAAAAGAATGAACCACAAATCGCAGCTTTCATCACAGACTATCATCAGAGTACTTAGCCAGCAGATGGGAAATGGACAGCATCCCCTTGGAGAACAAAGGTATCAAAGGATACCCTGACTATGAAACCCATCTCTTAACTCTACCACCACACCACCTCAGCCCACCTACCTCCCCCCCGTTTTTTGCAAAGTCGCTCAGTCGTGTCTGACTCTTTGCAAGCCCATGCACTATACAGTCCATGGAATTTTCCAGGCTAGAATACTGGAGTGGGCAGCCTTTTTCTTCTCCAGGGGATCTTCCCAACCCAGGGATCAAACCCAGGTCTCCTATTTTGCAGGCGGATTCTTTACCAGCTCAGCCACCAGGGAAGCCCAAGGACACTGGGGTGGGCAGCCTATCCCTTCTCCAGAGGATCTTCCTAACCCAGGAATCAAACTAGAGTCTCCTGCATTACAGGCAGATTCTTTACCAACTAAGCTATCAGGGAAGCCCTCTCCCCCTTAGATCAGGGTATCATCTTAAAGTAACAAGAGATGGTGAAGGGACTTCCCTAGTGGTCCAGTAGCTAAGACTCAGAGCTTCCAATACAACACGCCCGGATTCCATCCCTAGTCACAGAACTAGATCCCACATGCTGCAAATAAAGATCCCACATGCTTCAATCAAGAGCCAATGTAGCCAAATAAAGAAAATAATTAAATAAACAGTTTAAAAGGAGAAGAAAGGATAGTGAAAATAATCTGAGTTTGCTCCCAGAGAGAATAATCGTACCAGAAAGAGTTGCTTAAGTTGGCACACCTGACTAAGCTTTAACGTGGACACACACACACACGCTACCTTGCCCAGCACCTGTGAAAGACTACGCAGCACAGTGATTCAGTGTGGGGGTCTGGATCCACATGGCCTGGATATGACTCCTGGGTCGTTTGTCAACTCTGACTTTGGACCATTTATTCTGTCTCCCTGCACCTCAGTTTCCTCATGTTGACCACAAATTGGCATTTGCCATGGGTGCTTGCCATCTACCTCTACAAGGATTAAATCACATGCTGCTGGAGCTGGTGACCCCCAACACATCTTGAAGGAGTTCAGGGTGGAGAGCAGAAATGAGGCACTCTGCTTCCAGGAAACTCGCAGGACAGGTCGTCAAGATATTCTCAAGAGCTGATTTCATGAGCCCAATTCTTATATCTTTTCATATCTAGAAAAACACTAATTAATCCTTCATGGTGACACCTGTTTCTAATGACTAGCAGAAGCTTCATGGGACCAGCAGAAACTTTCTAGAAACTAAACGTGCTTGATTGCACGTACTCCCCCTTTACCAAAATCACATATATACTGTCCTCTCCTGCCCCCCATCTCTTTAAAGCAGTTTCTCAGAGCTATCTGAGGTGCTGTCTCTTGGGCTGCCATCCTCATATTGCCCAAAATAAAACTTAAGTCGCAACTCTCATGTTGTGCATTTTTTTAAGTTGACACTCATCTATAAACTGGGGATCATAAGAGTTTTTCTCAGCATTTTTTTTTAAAGATTAAGTGAGCTAATAAAGTACTGGATTGGCCAAAATGTTTGTTCATGCTTTCCAACCCAAACAAATTTCTTGGCCAAGCAATACTTAGATCAGTATCTATAATAAGGGTTCAATAAGTGCTGGCTATCCTGATTGCTTTTAGTTTTATTACATTATTACTTATACGTATTACCTACAGTTGGGGTTCATAGGAGAAGAGATGATCAGCTACTGAAAAAAAATCAACAAATTATAATTTTTCTACATAACTAAGTAGTATGGATTAAAATTTGTATCTTTGCCACATAAATAATGACTGATAAGTGATAAAGACAATATAAAACACATCAAAAGACAGGTTTTTAAAGATACAACAGAATGGTACCAATTTTAAAATTTTAATAGAATGGACCATATTCTAAAAAAAATATGAATTACCTACATTAGCTCAAGAAGTATGCCAGGGAGAAAAAAGTACTTCAACAGAAGCTGAAAAATTCATCAAAGAATTACCTCAAAAAAAATCTATGACCAGATGATTTAATTAGTACATTCTTTCTAACTTATCTCAAGGGACAATGCCAGAATGTGTAACTCTAATAGGACTTGGAAAATGCTCCCCAATTCACTGGAAAACTGCTACCTATAATATGCAACACTTCAACAAATAAACTAAAGGCCTATATTTTTCTCTAAAGTTTTGTTACTCCAGGATTTTTCAGTGCCTCTGACATGCTGTGAAATTCCAATAGGAGGGTTGCAGGAAGCAGTGTTGTTCTGCAATTCAAAGATTCCTTCCTGGCTCCCCAGATCCTTCTGATGGTCATGCAGAACTACACAGGGAACCTTCCAAGTGCTTGTGTCTATGCTAAGTCACTTCAATCGTATCCAAGGCTTTGCAACCCTATGGACCGTAGCCCACCTGGTTCCTCTGTCCATGGAATTCTCCAGGCAAGAATACTGAGTGGGTTGCCATGCCCACCTCCAGGAGACCTTCCCAACCCAAGAACCAAAGCTGCAACTCATGTCTCCTATATTGGCAGGTGGGTTCTTTACCACTAGCGCTGCCTGCAAAGCCCACATGGAAACCTTAAGTCACCTAATCAGAAGATTAAGATGGTCTGGGAGGCAAGGATATATGGAAACATACATAGAGGAAAAGGCATTCACAAGAGATACACAGAGGAAAAGAGTATACAAAATTGCCCCCCAAATACTAGTAAGGCTGAGGCTCAAAGCAAAATAGTCTGCTGGTGAAAATGTAAACTGATTCAACTCAGCCAGGAAGCAACTGGCCAAATGTGTTAATATTTAGAACCTAAAATGCACATACTCTTTGACCCAATCATTCAACTTGTATCAGTCCATCCTGAAGAACTAAAAATGAACATATAGATTTACATACAGGAATGTACTTCATAGAATTATTAACAGCCAACAAAACAGGAACCAATCTAAATGACTAAAAAACTAAAGGCACATTCATAGATAAATTATGCAACAATTAAAAGCAACGCTTTGCAAAAAATAAATGACATGCATATGTTTATGATTTTTTAGGGAAAAAGGCAGAACAAAATACAATATACAATCTTCAGTCTATTTCAAAAATGGGTGTACATGAGAAAAACTACTGTTAGAATACAGACCAAAACCTTAATGTGATCACTGGATGGTGGAACTCTGAGTGAATATCTTTAAATACATTTCTCATATCATCTAACTATCTGCACTAAGGATGGATTACTTTTATAATAGGCAAAAAAAAACCCGGATAAAATTCAAATAATCACTGCACATGGATATATACTTCTAAGAGTGAAAAGGGGTTTAAAAAAAAATGTCTCCATTCACTAAGGACAAAACATTCCCAACACTGAGCACAGAATTCTATGCTTCCAAACGTGAATCCCAAACCGGTGCACTTGAAAGCAGGAAGAGAGCAAGCAAACCAACCGAATCTCTCAACAGACAGGCTGAGCTGCTTCTCCGGGTTTTCAACACACCATTATAGCGAGGGGAACTCGGCACCCTTTTTTAAAGTGCAGCTGTTTTCATATCTCCCTTGGTTCGAAGAACATCCACATGGAGGGACAGGCTTTACAGGGGAGGTTGAGCGAGTGTGATAGTTACACGCGCGTGTATGCACACGCATCCTTTCTCTCTCTCTCTCTCTCACACACACACACACAAATCCACACAATCGTGTAGTCCCAAGCAGACAACTCCCAAGCGAGTCCTGCGGGTGCAGCCGCGCCCCATCCCCGAGCCGCGGGTACCTGTTCCCGGTGCTCGGGGGTAGGGTCGCCAAGCTCCGGAGCGTCCTCGGAGCAGCGGGGCTGCTGTGGGTGACCTCCCTGCTTTCTTCCACCAAGAACCTGCACAACCGTGAAGAAAACTTAAGTTGAGAAGCAGCTGGCTGCCGGGCTCGGCATCGCGCTCGCAGCCGGGCGGCTAGGGCATCCTAGCGCGGGCTCGCGGCGCAGCTTCCCAACCCCGGAGTTTGAAACGGATCAGGGCGCGAAGGAAGAGATAGAGGGGAGAGCTCTGGTGACCCGACGGCAGGTGCGGCCCCGCAGCTCCCTCGCCACCCTGGCCGTTTCCCCTCCACCCTAGTCGGTGTCCAGTCGGTGCTAGGGTCGCCCCTGCGACACCTCGCACTCATCCTGCGCTGCCTCCCGGACTCCCCCGTCCCCCACTCCCCCCACCCCAGCCCCAGGCCGCCGCTGCCTGTCGGCTAGTCCTCGCAGCCGGCCAAAGTCTGCGCGCCCAAGAGGAGCGGCGGAGCCGCTAGGGTCCCCGGGTGCGCGGCACGCGGGGCGGCCGGAGCGCGGCGGGCGAGTGGGTTACCTGGAACGGGAGGGCGCGTCGGTCCAGCACCAGAGCAGGCGAAGCAGCAGCAGGAGCAGCAGGCTGGTGAGCAGGGCGAACAGTGCGCCCCCCGGCCGCATCCTGAACCACCGGCGCGGTCGCCGCCACCGCCGCTGCTGCCCCGGCGAAGCACAGCCCGGGCGGCCCCGACTCGCGGCTCCCGCCGCTGCCGCTGCGGCCGCCGCAGCCGCCGCGGCCGCAGCCACGCACACCTCCAGCGTTCAGGGCGGCGCGGAGGGGCGGCGGGGGCGCGCGCCGCGGGCCCGCACTCTAAGGCGCCACCAGCCCAGCCCTCTCGGCGTCTGCGGGCGGAGGTGGCAGCCGCGTCCCGGCTCGCCCCCGGCTCCCGCCCAGCCCGGATCGCTGTCGGCGCCCGGCGCTCGGCTGGCGGTGAAGCGGCCCCCGGCTCGCCTCTTCTTCTCCCGAAGGCGCTCCGAGCTGCTGCGGGCGCTGGTCGCCGCCGCCGCCGCCGCTGCCTCTGCCGCCGCCGCGCGGGGTCACCTGAAGGTTGGGGCTCGGGAGCTGGACGCCTCGTTGATTGGGCTCCAACTTTTGTGCGCCCTCACCTGCCCCCGAGCGGTCGCGCGCTCTTCCCCGAAGCCCACGCAGCCCACCCGGGCTGACCGCACCTGGCTCTGCGCCCCTGCGGAGGAGGACTGCGGTTCCGAGAGGCAGAGAGGAGACAGGAAAGGGCCCACTTCAAAAACTTTGCAAGCAGTGTAGTCGCTCTGCGGGATCGTCCCACGCGGAGAGGCTGCTGGGCACTTGAGAGGAGCCTCCCGATGTTTGAAGGCAGATTCAGATGCACGGCGAATGGATTTCCAGGGACCAGGAAATCTTTAGGGATCGGGCAAACTACAGACCGCAAGCCGAATTCTTCCCCGGCCCGTTTTTGTGAATAGTTTCATTGGAACACCTTTCTGCCCATTCCTCTGTATTATCTGTGTGTGACTGTATGGATCTAAGACCGCTTTTGCGCTTCAAAGGCAGAACTGAGTCGTGGTGCCAGAGATCACACGGCCCACAGAGCCTAAACTATTGACTATCTGGCTCTTTTCAGAAAAAGTTGGCAGATTCCCGCTCTAATTAATATTGGGCTGGATCATACTGGTTAGCATGTCATTGATTAGTTAGTATATCGTGTACTAGAAGAGAGTGATCTCCTGACAGTGTGAGATAGTATGGTTTCTCGGTTATTTATTAAGGGTAGACCATTACTCTTTAGGCCCTAAACTATCCTGTCTGCACATGGCCCCAAGCCATACTTTGCAACCCCCCTGGGTTTTGCTCTTGATGCTGAACTCTTTTTTCAACTTTTTATTTTGCAATGGAGTAAAGCCAATTAACAATGTTATGATAGTTTCAGGTGGACAGCCATACATATACACGTATCCGGTTCTCCTCCAAACTCCCCTCCTGTCCAGGCTGCCCTGACTCTGAACTCGAGGAACATCTATAACCCGTAAATCCCATAGTGGTTATACAGGGGCTCAGGGGACTATTCAGTCTGCTTCTATATATATTTGAGATTTTTCCCAAAAGCAACTGTTGGCCGCTACCATCCTGTGAAGACCTTGATAAAGGTGCTTTCAGAGGTTTTAGTGCATTAACTTCCCCCCAAAACAAAAATATATTTTAACTGGACTCTCCTAGAGGCATAAGGTCTTAACCTGAAAAACCAATGTGAGAGCCTCTAAGAAGCCAGTAGCCCAGACAGCTCAATAAAGCTGTCGCCAGTGATTTCATCACAGGAGATATCACAACATGTATCAAGAAGAGAAATGCAAGGCTACCTACTTCCTTTCTACTAATTCTGCATTTGCTCCAATTAAAAATCCTTGGGTGAAAACACACCAGAACTTTGCACATAATAGTTGATCAATAAATATTTGGTCAACATATAAAACACCTCAGAATTCATGCTTTCCTTAAGGAGAAAAAAAAATCTGAAGATGAATGTGACTATTAACAGAAATAGGATTTCCTTCCACAGAACGCTATTGCTGTTAAAATATGTACTGATCAATAAAGAAAAAGTTGCTACTGTGACTTAAGACTGACATCTTAGGGATCTTCAGGAATCTAGCTGCTTATCCGAGGATGATACGATAAAATAATGCTATCTTCAGATAGTTCTAGAATAATAACCCAATTCTATGTGTTTGAAAGTTCAAGCATTATTAGATAAGTACAACAGGACACAATTAGCTTGAAAATGGAAAAGTTGTCTGGATTTGGAAGATAGTCTGAATTTTCTTTCTCAGAACAGAATTGTGCAGACAGCTCACATTGAAGATGGTTTCGAGGAGAAAAGTAAAGGGCATTATTGTATCAGCCAGGAAGCTGCAATTTCACCTAATTTACTAAAGTTTAATATTTCAGCACAGCTGGGCTCAAGGCAACAGCAGAAGAGTCAGCCTTGCACTGGGCTCCCTAAGCACCCTTGCTGCAAATGAAGTTACTTTTTATCAAGCCAATGGCTATCAGCAGGGGACTCACAAAAGCCCATTTTAATTGGAAAACCAAGTGTAAATTTGCAATGGGAATTCTAAACCAAGTGTTAAAATTTGACAGTAGGGATCTTTACCACTAGGTTTGTAATTGAAGACTTTGGTTGGTAAAATATGAATTATCTTGCTTAGCCTTGAGCGATCAAAGAACCTGACAAAAACATGATTCCTTAAATATTGGCAGCCACAGAACCAATACTGGGAGAATGTACATTTGGTGACAACAGTCACAGATCTGAGCAGCAGCCCCAAAGATCCAAACCCTTAGAAACTCAAGGTGATTTGCCGAAGTCCAGGCTGGTGCATGAACCTATCTCCCCCTCCCAGTTTACCCAGCATCTGCCCATTTTGCCTTTGTTATTTTTTTATTCATCATTACAAGTGCCTTTACGTTCATCAAATAATTTATAAAAATGATGGGGGAGTTTTGATTTATAAAAAAATGTCCAAGTCATTGAAAATCTTTCTGGAAGTTGATGTTTCTCATTTTGGGGTGTAGGGTTTTAAGTATTTCCCTCTGCATGGATTTGAGGATTCATGAAAAATCCCAACTATCAAGTGTCTATTACATCTACTGGAATACACAAGTGGAAACTTTCAATAGAGGGGAAGGAAAGAGTGCCTTGAGAAACATGGAATATTGATGTGGCAAAGAATTTTTCCTTCATTTGGGTGACATTTTTATCTCCCTGTCTAGAAAAGATGGTTTCTGATGTCTTCAGGCTGCTTGATTAGTTTTAGTAATTTTAGAGATTTGTGAGGACTGCAGGACAATGGCACATTCATAAATATTAAACTACTCCTTGGGGGAGGGAATTCATAAGGATAGCAAGACTATATATTTTCAACAAATCAGAAGATATAAATAAAACTAGAAATAATTTCAAGAAGTCAACAACCTTGTTGCTGCTGCTGCTGCTAAGTCGCTTCAGTTGTGTCCGACTGTGTGATCCCATAGATGGCAGCCCACCAGGCTCTGCAATCCCTGGGATTCTCCAGGCAAGAGTACTGGAGTGGGTTGCCACTGCCTTCTCCACAACAACCTTGTGGAGGGAGCTATATTTTCAAATATATTTTATTGCAGATTTTTCCTGTTACTAATTGAATATTTTAAATAGAGCAATTCCATATATAAAGTCATTTTAACTTTAAAGATAAGAATACTTAGGATGATATGCAAATGCCATTTAGGTTTATATATATATATATATATATATATATACACAAATATATATATATATGGAAAACAATTTGTAGTACAACTAAAACTACCTCCCAAAAGTTATTATTCACAGTAAAAAATATAATTTAATGTAAAAAATATCTAAACTTCTAAAAATTCTTTCCCTGAAATCCACTTAAAAGGTCATGTGTGCGTCTACATGTTAGTCACTCAGTTGTGTCCAACTCTTTGCCACCCTATGGACTGTAGCTGGCTAGGTTCCTCTGTCCATGGAATTCTCCAGCAAGAATACTGAAGTGGATTGCCATTTCCTTCTCCAGTAAAAGGTCATAAAGGACCAAAAAAGAGAGATGAAACTCTGCATTTATCCTAAAACTATAAAATGGCCACAATCCCATTCCATGAGCCCCTAAGAATGCCTGCTAAGGGTGAACTAATTGGACAAAAATACTAAGTTCAAGACTCAGCTCCCTTATTTATGACTTAGATTTGTGGAAAAGAAATGGAGAAGTTTTTGAAGGTTCTACTACTACTCATTTTGGATGAAGAAAGGCTTGGAGTAGGACCCAACGAAAATGAGAAGCCAACAGTGGGGATGACTAGGGCTACTGAGTTAAAAGAGAGATGGTGACCAGTATTTCTGCTTTCATTGTACACAGCTTTCTGGTCATTACATCTAGGAATGATGACCTAGAGTCAGTGATAATCTTTTTTTAAAGTCTTTATTGAATTTATTGCAATATTGCTTCTGTCTTATGTTTGTGACTTTTTGACCATGAGGAAAGTGATATCTTAGCTCCTTAACCAGGGATGAAACCCACACCCCCTGTACTGGAAGGTGAAGTCTTAACCACTGGACCATCAGGAAGTTGCTGCTGCTGCTGCTAAGTGACTTCAGTCGCGTCCGACTCTGTGCGACCCCATAGACGGCAGCCCACCAGGCTCTGCTGTCCCTGGGATTCTCCAGACAAGAACAGTGGAGTAGGCTGCCATTTCCTTCTCCAATGCATGAAAGTAAAAAGTGAAAGTGAAGTCGCTCAGTCATGTCTGATTCCATCCATGGGATTTTCCAAGCAAGAGGACTGGAGTCAGGTGCCATCACCTTCTCCACAGGAAGTCCCTAGGTAGAGCTAATCTTAAAGAGATGATGCAAAAGAATTTTCTAGCTAATGATTAAAATCACTTTACTAAAGAAAAATGAATATCTATTCAATAAATAAATGGTTCTTGAAACACTGATTATCTTGCCTAATTTCAGAGTTTATAAAGCTGAGTAGAACTCCAGAAGTTTCAACAGAATTGGAGGGTGTATATTATATGTGCCAAACTATATTTCTCTCTTCAGTTTCTCTTCCCTACCTCTACATTCCATACAACCTAAACTACAAGCAGATAAATAATGAAACAAAAATATTCCATAGCAAGCCTTTAATGCAAAACTAAATTTCGACAAGTAGGCAAATAAAAAGGAAGAACTACTGAAGATTTTCATGATATTCCTGGCAAGTAGCAGAAAGAAACAGGCATAATTTATTTCAAAGATGAGTAAGCAGAAAAAATCATGCAAAAGTTCTGCAAAATGTAAGATGAATGAAAAGCAATGTAACCAATAGAAAAGCAAATGAGGAATACATGTTGGAAAGACTTACTATAGAAAACAGCAGAATATTTAAGCAAGGATCACTTTGTACTCCCCAGAAAAATGAAATATAATGTAAGCACTATGAAAGAAGAATCCAAAGAAGAGTTAAGAATTGAAAGACAAGATAGCAAGGGATTAGGAGGAAAATCAAGCTGATGACAGTAAGAAAACAAAACCAAAAAACCATTGCAGAACTAGAACTACCTTTGGAAGACTGAGGAAGAGAATTTAGGTGCAAAAATCTGAATTAGTGTCACAGAGATTAAGCTGATGACAACTGCAGAAAATACAACATAAAGGGGAAAACAAAACAAGACTGAACCAGAGTAACAGATAACGATAACAAGAAAAAAACAGGAGCTATAGAGTTAAAGCTTGCTAACTCCTTGTCTTATTCAGAAGATTGGTAGAAACAGTAATTACTTTTACATACTGTTAAGTCAAATATGCACTATTTATTTTATTTTATGTTCCAACAATACAAGAGATGACTCTACACATGGACATCACCAGACGGTCAATACTGAAATCAGATTGATTATATTCTTTGCAGCCGAAGATGGAGAAGCTGTATACAGTCAGCAAAAACAAGACCTGGAGCTGACTGTAGCTCAGATCATGAGCTTCTTATCACAAAATTCAGACTTGAATTGAAGAAAATAGGGAAAAACAGTAAGCCATTCAGGTATGACCTAAATCAAATCCCAATGATTATAAAGTGGAATCTGATTAGATTAGATTCGAGGGATTCAAGGGATTAGATCTGATAGACAGAGAACCTGAAGAACTATGGTCGGAGGTTCATGACACTGTACAGGAGGCAGTGATCAAAAACATCCACAAGAAAAAGAAATGAAAAAAGGCAAGACAGTTGTCTCGAAGGTTTTACAAATAGCTGTGAAAAGAAGAGAAGCGAAAGGCAAAGGAGGAAAGGACAGATACCCATTTGAATGCTGAGTTCCAAAGAATAGCAAGGAGAGATAAGAAAGCCTTACTAAGTGAACAATGAAAAAATAAAATAGAGGAAAACAATAGAATGGGAAAGACCAGAGATCTCTTCAAGAAAATTAGAGATACCCAGGGAACATTACATCCAAAGATGGGCACAATAAAGAACAGAAATGGTATGGACCTAACAGAAGCAGAAGATATTAAGAAGAGGTGGCAAGAATACACAGAAGAACTATACAAAGAAGATCTTAATAACCCAGATAACCACGATAGTGTGATCACTCACCTAGAGCCAGACATCTTGGAATGTGAAGTCAAGTGGGCTTTAGGAGAAGCATCACTATGAACAAAGCTAATGGAGGTTTTGGAATTCCAGCTGAGCTATTTAAAATCCTAAAAAAATGATGCTGTTAAAGTTCTGCTGCACTCAATATGCCAGCAAATTTGGAAAATTCAACAGTGGCCATAGAACTGGCAAAGTTCAGTTTTCATTCCAACCCCAAAGAAAGGCAATGCCAAAGAATGTTCAAACTACTGCACAACTGTACTCATTTCACATGCTAGCAAGGTAATGCTCAAAATCTTTCAAGCTAGGCTCCAGTAGTTTGTGAACCAAGAACTTTTAGATGTTCAAGCTGGATTTGGAAAAGGCAGAGGAATCAGAGATCAAATTGCCAACATCCACTGAATCACAGGAAAAGCAAGAGAATTCCAGATAAACATCTACTTCTGTTTCATCAACTACACCAAAGCCTTTGACTGTGTGGATCACAACAAAGTGCAGAAAATGCTTAAAGATTCAGGAATACCAGACCACCTTATCTGCCTCCTGAGAAACCTACATGCAGGTCAAGAAGCAGCAGTTAGAACCGTATATGGAACAACAGACTGATTCAAAACTGGGAAAGGAGTACACCAAGGCTGTATATTGTCACCCTGCTCATTTAACTTGTATGCAGAGTACATCATGCAAAATGCCAGACTGGATGAAGCACAAGCTGGAATCAAGATTTCAGGGAGAAATATCAATAACCTCAGATATGCAGATGACATCACCCTTATCACAGAACCAAAGAGGAACTATAGAGCCTCTTGATGAAGTGAAAAAGGAAAAGAGTTTGAGCAAGCTCTGGGAGATAGTGAAGGATAGTGAAGCAGTCCATGGGGTTGCAAAGTTGGACACAGGTGAGTAACTGACCAACAATGTTATGTTATTTTTTTGGCCGCACCATGCAGTGTGTGGGATCTTAGTTCCCAGACCAGGAACTGAACCCAAGCCCCCTGCATTGGAAGGCAGAGTCTTAACCATTGGACTGCTAAGGAAGTACCTGCACTGTTTAAATGTTAAGACATCCAATGTAATATATGAGGTGATGGATGTGTTAATTAATTGAATTGTGGGGATTCTTTCACAGTGTAAAATATATTAAAAATCATCACGTTGTACACTTTAAATGTATGACAACATTGTCAATTATGCCTCAGTAAAGCTGAAAAAAAATCCATTATAAAGTAAAAACACTCTTAAATCAGTGGAGGAGAAAAGAAACTAGAGAAAAATCAACCCACTCAACAGAAGACAGAAAAAGAATGTGGGGAAAAGTAAGTAAAAGTAAAAAATAAACACAAAATAAGCTGGTATAAATGCAAACATATCAGTCTTTAAAATAGATATTCATAAGCTTTTGAATTTCAAAAGACAGAAATTCACAGATTAGGTAAAAACAAAATGACACAGAAAAGATGAAAGTAACAGTATTAAAATTATATGCAAAGGAAATAATAACCAAAAGAAAAATTTAAAATATCAGACAAAACAGACGTGAAGGTAGGAAGTATTATTAGAAATAAAGAAAATCATTTCAGAATGAATAATAACTCTTTATGTACAGATAAAAATCCTGAATCTAAACTGCAACATAACCTCAAGCTGTATAAATTTTATACAGTTGACACATCTTTCTCTCAGGGAGACAAAAAAATGAGAAAAAAACATGCATTGAACAACACAATTCAAAAAAACCCAACACATTCTTCTCAGACTATCCAACTCAGACACCTCTAAAAACTGGCCACGTTCCACTCCATAATACAGGTTCTGACAGATTCTACAGAATGGATATTACACAGATCTTATTCTCTGATTGCAAACCAGGAAAATTAGAAACCAATAACAGAAAGACTATAAAACTGCCCCTACACTTAAACACACTTTCAAATATTAATAATACATAGGTCAAAGAATCGTCTTAAAATTTCAAAATATTTAGACAAAATCAGTAAAAAGCCAACATACCCAATTGAGGGATATAGTACTGTCTACAGTAGCCAAGACACAGAAGCAACCTAAAAGTCCATCAACAAAGGAATGGGTAAAGAAGATGTGGTACATATATACAATAGAATATTACTCAGCCTTTAAAAAGAATGAAATAATGCCTTTGCAGCAATGTGGATGAACCTAGTGACTGTCATACTGAGTGAAATAAGTCAGACAGAAAAGGGGAAATATGGTATGACATCCCATATATGTGGAATCTAAAAAGAAGTGATACAAATAAACTTATTTACAAAACAGAAACAAACTCACAGACTTAGAGAACAAACTTATGATTGTCCTGGAAAAGGATGGGGGAAGGTATAGTTAGGGAGTTTGGGATCAACATGTACACATTGCTATATTTAAAATGGATGACCAACAAGGTCCTACTGTATAGCACAGGGAACTTTGCTCAATATTATTTGGCAGCCTTGATGGGAGGGGAATTTGGGAGAGAATGGATACATGTATATGTATGACCGAGTCCCTTTGATGTCCACCTGAAATTATCACATTATTAATTGTCTATTCTCCAATATGTAGGCTTCCCTGGTGGTTCAGACGGTAAAGAATCTGCCTGTAATGCAGGAGACCTGGGTTAGATCCCTGGGTCTGGAAGATCCCCTGGAGAAGGGAATGGCAACTCACTGCAGTATTCCTGCCTGGAGAATCCCATGGACACAAGAGCTTGGTGGGCTACAGTCCACAGGGTCACTCTGGGCTATAGTGAAAGCAGGGAAATGTACAGCCTTAAATGCACACATTCAAAAGAAAAAATGAAAAACCAATGAGTTTAGCATCCAAGTTAAGATGTTGGAAAGACTGATACTGAAGCTAAAACTCCAATATTTGGCCACCTGATGAGAAAAGCTGACTCACTGAAAAAGACCCTGATGCTGGGAAAGACTGAAGGCAAAAAGAGAAGGGGGCAGCAGAGGATGAGATGTTGGATGGCATCACTGACTCAATGGACATGACTTTGAGCAAACTCCAGGAGATAGTGAAGGACAGGGAAGTCTGGTGTGCTGCAGTCCATGGGGTCACATTTAGATATGACTTAACAACTGAACAACAACAAGAAGATGTTGGGAAAACAAAGCAGGGTAGATGCAAAGAATATGAAATGTACCCCAATATGGTGAAAATTGGTAGATCAATCAAAGGAAGCTAGTCTCCAAATAATACTTTATCTCAGCCCAGGTTCTTCTCCATAATTTCCAAAAGTAAAGCTGAGGCAGGAGCTTCTGTGCAGCTAGTTTATTTAATACTAAATCCCTGGAACAGGAATGAGAAACTGGGGAAAGTAAGGCAGAGGCGAGAAAGTCAGTGTAAAAGTATATCACTGATGGGGGATCCTGTGGATGTACGTATCATCATGCCAAGGATTTTCCAATGAGCCTCATAGAATGTCCCAGTACAGTAGTCCCTCAGTATCCAAGGGATATTAGTGTCAGGATCCCTGCAGCTACAGAAATTTGCAGATGTTCAAGTCCCTCATACAGATCAGTTTGCAATATGTGAACCCACAGTGCAGACTCCCAAGTGAACTGTCCACCTATTGCACCGTGCATTTTCAGGTGGCACAGAATGAGTGACAGGTGCCCTGCCATGGTACCCAGACCCCATTGGATTTCACGTCACAGAAGAGTGCTCCTTTATGAATAAATTCCCCTCTCTTCAGTTGTATATTTTGCCCTGTGTGCTACAGCATTTTCAAGATCCACTCCCAAATGTGCTCTCTTGGCTTCTGCCAGTAGTTATTGCAATTTGTTTGATATATAAAGTACAGGCTGCATTTTCTTGCTTAAGCCATGCTGTGACCTAACCCTAGTTATTAGTCTGGGGGCAATGATGGAGGTAAGGGCAGAGCTTAAGGAGGCAAACATCATAATGAGGGGTATCTGTCTCTCTTGAGGTCTCTGCCTGAATATAGGCAAGATGAAGCATTTCTCTCTCACCAGGGGTGTGGGGCAGGGGTAGGGGGCTGCTTCTGCCAACCCAGAGAGTTTAGAGGAATCTCGGGTTTCAAGATTCTCAGGTTTAGGGAGTTCGCTGGTGGTCTAGTGGTTAAGAATCCACCTTGCAATGCAGGGGACATGGGTTTGATTCCTGATCCAGAAGTTAAAGGTCCCACATGCTTCAGAGCAACTAAGCCAGAGTCCCAAAATTAGACAGTCTGAACACTAAACTATGGATGAAGGTTCATGACACTGTACAGGAGACAGGGATCAAGATCATCCCCAAGAAAAAGAAATGTAAAAAAGCAAAATGGCTGTCTGAGGAGGCTTTACAAATAGCTGTGAGAAGAAGACAAGTGAAAAGCAAAGGAGAGAAGAAAAGATATTCCCATTGGAATGCAGAGTTCCAAAGAATAACAAGGAGACATAAGAAAGCCTTCCTCAGCCATCAATGCAAAAAAATAGAGGAAAACAAAAGAATGGGAAAGACTAGAGATCTCTTCAAGAAAATTAGAGATACCAAGGAAACATTTCATCCAAAGATGGGCACAATACAGGACAGAAATGGTATGGACCTAACAGAAGCAGAAGATATCAAGAAAAGGTGGCAAGAAAATGAAGAAGCACTATTCAAAAAAGATCTTCATGAACCAGATAATCATGATGGTGTGATCACTCACCTAGAGCCAGACATCTTGGAATGTGAAGTCAAGTGGGCCTTAGGAAGCATCACTATGAACAAAGCTAGTGGAGGTGATGGAATTCCAGTTGCACCATTTCAAATCCTGAAAGATGATGCTGTGAAAGTGCTGCATTCAATATGCCAGCAAATATGGAAAACTCAGCAGTGGTCACAGGACTGAAAAAGGTCAGTTCTCATTCCAATCCCAAAGAAAGGCAATGCCAAAGAATGCTTGAACTACCGAACAATTGCACTCATCTCACACGCTAGTAAAGTAATGCTCAAAATTCTCCAAGCCAGGCTTCAACAGTACGTGAACCATGAACTTCCAGATGTTCAAGCTGGTTTTAGAAAAGGCAGAGGAACCAGAGATCAAATTGCCAATATCTGCCACATCATCGAAAAAGTAAGAAAGTTCCAGAAGAACATCTATTTCTGCTTTATTGACTATGCCAAAGCCTTTGACTGTGTGGATCACAATAAACTGTGGAAAATTCTTAAAGCGATGGGAATACCAGACCACCTGAACTACCTCTTAAGAAACCTGTATGTAGGTTAGGAAGAAACAGTTAGAACTGGACATGGAACTACAGTCTGGTTCCAAATCAGGAAAGGAGTACATCAAGACTGTATATTGTCACTCTGCTTATTTAACTTCTATGCAGAATACATCATGAGAAATGCTGGGCTGAATGAAGCCCAAGCTGGAATCAAGAATGCTGGTAGAAATATCAATAACCTCTTATATGTAGATGATACCACTCTTATGGCATAAAGTGAAGAAGAACTAAAGAGCCTCTTGATGAAAGTGAAAGAGGAGAATGAAAAAGTTGGCTTAAAGCTCAGTATTCAGAAAACTAAGATCATGGCATCCCAGCCCCATCACTTCATGGCAAATAGATGGGGAAACAGTGGAAACAGTGGCTGACTTTATTTTGGGGAGCTTCAAAATCACTGCAGATGGTGACTGCAGCCATGAAATTAAAAGATGCTTGCTCCTGGAAGAAAAGTTATGACCAACCTAGAAAGCATATTAAAAAGCAGAGATATTACTTTGTCAACAAAGGTCCATCTATTCAAGGCTATGGTTTTTCCAGTAGTCACATATAGATGTGAGAGTTGGACTGTAAAGAAAGCTGAGTGCCAAAGAATTGATGCTTTTGAACTGTGGTGTTGGTGAAGACTCTTGAGAGTCCCTTGGACTACAAGGAGATCCAAGCAGTCCATCCTAAAGGAGATCAGTCCTGGATGTTCATTGGAAGGACTGATGTTGAAGCTGAAACTCCAATACTTTGACCACCTGATGCGAAGAGCTGACTCATTTGAAAAGACCCTGATGCTGAGAAATATTGAGGGCAGGAGGTGAAGGGGACAAAAGAGGATGAGATGGTTGGATGACATCACCAACTTGATGGACATGAGTTTGGGTAAACTCCGGGAGGTGGTGATGGACAGGGATGTCTGGCATGCTGTGGTCCATAGGGTCGCAAAGAGTCGGACACACCTGAGCTACTGAACTGAACTGAGCACCACAAGGAATGATCCCAACATGATGCAATAAAGATTCCATGTGCTGCAACTAAGACCTGATGCAGCCAAATAAAAATGAATATTAAAGAATAAAACAATTGATAATTTGAAAAAAGATTCTGAGGTTTATCATCTAAATGTCCCATGACAGATCTCAACATCCTACTCCTTTCCTATTGTGATTGTGGTGTCTGCACAGGACACCTGTCAAGGCTATCCATTTATCCTCTTTGTAGCTTATGTTACAATTCAATCATGGGCCAAAATGTTTGGCAGCCAAAGTCAGGACACCTTCTTTAAATCCTGCCATGGAGATCTTCTAGTTTTCACAGTCTGCATCAAGTTGATAATTAGCTCCTAAAGCATTATGCCAAACCAGTCAATCTGTGATCCATGTCATTACCATTGGCACATACTATACAAAGGCTTTATCCTTCTTTTAAATGAAAGCTTCATTTTCAGTGCACTTTGCTCCAAGCAGTGAGAGTCTGGGTAACTGTGATGTCAAGGGTGCTCTCCACTCCACCTACCACCAGCAATGTGTCCTTGCTACTATCTGACTGTTAAGTGTATCACACTTTCTTGGGGCCCTTCTGATACCAACTCTTGACCTGCCTACCACCTTGCCCACCCCCAAGGAAAGCCTGACTCAAAGGCTCCCAAGAATGAAGTTTATTTAAGAAGTGACTCCATATATATGGAATTTAGAAAGATGGTAACGATAACCCTGTATGCAAAACAGCAAAAGAGACACAGATGTATAGAACAGTCTTTTGGACTCTATGGGAGAGGGCAAGGGTGGAATGATATGGGACAATGGCATTGAAACATGTAGATTATCACATGTGAAATGAATCACCAGCCAAGGTTTGATGCTTGATACAGGGTGCTCAGGGCTTGTGCACTGGGATGACCCTGAGGGATGGAATCGGGAGGGAGGTGGGAGGGGGGTTCTGGAAGGGGAACACATGTATACCCATGACGGATTCATGTCAATGGATGGCAAAACCAACATGATAATGTAAAGAAAAATAAATAAAAGAAAAAAGAAGTGACTCCAGAAGCAGAACAAAGGGAAAGAGAAATCATGATTTGGTCAGGCCGTTCTATGGGAATCTGGGGAGCTTAATCCTGGCAGGCATCCCGTCAGAAATCATCTGAGGTACACCTGAGAATAATCCATCTGAAGGCCAGGCAAGGAAAGCATTTATGCATCAGCTTGTATGCCCATCTGTCAAGCGTCTTTCTGTTCATCTGCTATAGGATTGGGGGCAAGATACTTAGAGTCTTTATTGAATTTGTTAGAATATTGTTTCTGTTTTATGTCTTGGTTTTTCAGCTGTGAGGCATATGGGATCTTAGTTTCCCAACCAGGGATTGAACCCGCACCGTCTGCAAAGGAAGGCAAATTCCTAACCACTGGACCACCAGGGAAGTCCTGATACTTGATCTGCCGTACCTCAATTTCCCCATATTTAAAATGGGGCTAAAACTAATAGTATCTACTATAATTAGAACAAAGTAGAATGCTTTTATAAATATTAAATGAACTATGTTATATCAAGAGGTAGGGACAATGCTAGGCACCTCATAAACACTATATAAGTATTTATTACATTTTCAACAGCTGACACTGAAGCCAGAAGGCACAAGACCAACAGCTTCAAAATCCTGAGACAAAATTATATCCAACCTAGAATTTTCTACCAAGTAAGAATGGATAAACTGCCTAATTACCCTTCAGGAGGAGAATGATAAATATTTTGTCACTTACTCATTCAGCAATTAAAATGAATGAACAAGGCAACATACCATAAATCTGAAGAACTACACTAAAAGAACTGTTAGCACTGTATGATTCCAAGACTGTGACATTCTGGAAAAGGCAAAACTATAAAGACACTAAAAAGATCACTGGTTGCCAGGAGTTAGTGAGGAGGGAGGGATGAGCAGGCAGAGCACAGAGCATTTTTAGGGCAGTGAAAATACTCTGTGTGATACTATAATGATGGATATGTGTCATTATACATTTGTCCAAATGCATAAATTGTACAACACCAAGTGTGAACGCTGATGTGAACTATGGACTATGAGTGGTTTCAGTGTCAGTGTAGGTTCATCGATTGTAACTAATGCACCATCCTGGTAGAGGATTTAACAATAGGGAGGCGGAGGGGGGTGGGTATATGGGAAATTTCCATACCTTCCTCTTAATTTTCCTCTCAACCTAAAAGAGCCTTTTTTTTTTCCCCACGTGGCATATAGGATCTCAGCTCCCCAGCCAGGGATGGAACCTGTATCCCTTGCATTGGAAGGCAAAGTCTTAACCACTGACCACCAGGGAAGTCCCTAAAAGCTTTTTTAAAAGTCTCTTAAAAATAAATACATACATGAAATTTTTTTAAAGTACTACTAGAATTTATTCTCATGATGGAAAGATGGTTCACCAAGAGAAAAATATAATGTTATTTGTCATATTATGTGATTGCTCCAGGAAAGCCACAATCATCTTAGCCAAGGAAAATTAGGCATTTAATAAAATTTAGCAGTATTTCCAAGATTTTAAAAAATCCTCAGTAAAACAGGATTTGATAGCAGCCTTTAAGAAAACAATAGGGAAAAAAATCTTGAATCAAAAGGCAAACTCATCCTTCATTAATTGCTTAATAAAAACAGTTTTTGCTAATCAGGAATGAGGCAAGTTCTCAATAAATATTTGTTGAGTAAAATGCACCTGTGATCCTGCAGAGGTTCTTGACATTCCACTTGACTGCTCAACATGATAAAAAAAAAAAATAGCTTAAAAACTTTGAAACTGGGACTTGCCTGGTGGTCTAGTTAAGAATCTGCCTTGCAATACAGGGGATGTGGATTTGATCCTTGGTCTGGGAACTAAGACCTCACATGCCTTAACTACTGAAGCCAGTGCACCACAACTAAAGAGACCGTGCACCTCAAAGAAAGATCCTGAAGAATGCAACAAAGATCCCATGTGCTGCAACTAAGACCTGAAACAACCAAATAAATAAGTATTAAAAACAAAAACTTTGAACCCAAATGGAGTCATATAAAAATACTCAACAATTTCATCCATAGTTTAAAAACTCATATCTAATGCAAATTATCAATTGTTCTATTTTGATACTTACCACTCAAAATTAAGATTGATTTTGTAGCTATCTCTAAAACTAGAGGAGAGAAACTTGTAAAGTAAGTCTGATTTTACAGTCACTAACAATTAACTAGAATGCTATTCCTCACTACTCATTTATATGATCAATTTGATTCCCACCTACATTCAGGTAGATTTTAGACTTAGAAATTTTCTGGCTGTACTGGCACAAGTGATTCAACTTTTGTTTTCACAGGCAAATTAGAATCTTTAAGGGCATCTTTCTCTCAGACATATCTCTAGAACATGGTCTTATAATTCAAAATTGAGGGAAAATATTTAGAAATATCTTCTAAATATTTTGGCATGAATCAGGTATGAATTTCTTTTTTTTTCGCTAAAGTATATTTAATTTTATTTTCTTTTTTCTTTTTTTTATTGGTTTTGCCATACAATGACATGATATCGCCATGGGTGTACATATGCTCCCCCTCCAGAACCCCTCTCCCTCCTCCCTCCCGACTCCCTCCCACCGGGAAATCTCGGTGCAGCAGCCCCGAGCAACAATCCTGAGCTGGCGATTGATTTCACATATGATACTTAACATGTTTCAATGCCATTCTCCCAAATCATCCCACCCTGGCCCTCATCCACAGAGTCCACAAATCTGTTCTATACGTCTGCGTTCCTTTTGCTGTCTCGCATGCTGGGTTCTCGTTACCATCTTTCTAAATTCCATATATATGCGTTAGTATACTGTATTGTTGTTTTTCCTTCTGGCTTACTTCACTCTGGATAATGGGCTCCAGTTCCGTCCACCTGAGTAGAACTGATTCAAATGAATTTTTTTTTAATGCTGAGTAATATTCCATTGTGTATATGTACCACAGCTTTCTTATCCATTCGTCCGTTGATGGGCATCTAGGTTGCTTCCATGTCCTGGCTATTGTAAACAATGCAGCGATGAACATTGGGGTACACGTGGCTCTTTCAATTCTGGTTTCCTCGGTGTATACGCCCAGCAGTGAGATGAAGTCCTACATTCCCTTCATCACAGTGCAGGATAAGAATGCTAGAAATGAGGCAGTAAAGAAATCAGTTTTTTTTATTTCTTTACTGCCTCATTTCTAGCATTCTTATCCTGCACTGTGATGAAGAGAATGTAGGACTTCCTCCTCTTACACTACGGTTACATCCTGGATGAAAACATCTTAAGTCAAAACTGCATCTGATAGGGAATTCCTTGGTGGTCCAATGCTTAAGACTCCATCCTTTCACTGCAGGGGAAACGGGCTCCATCCCTGGTCAGAGAACTAAGATCCCACATGTTTCATGGTGCAGCCAAAAAACAAATAGAAAAACCTAATATCCCTAAGTTATCAAACACCATAGCTTAGCCTCACCTAATTTATCCATGTTCAGAACACTTGGATTAGCCTACAGTTGGGCAACATGATCTAACTCAAAGCCCATTTTATAATAAAGTACAGAATATCTCATGTAACTGATTGAATACTGAAAGTGAAAAACAAAATGGTTGTCTGAGTCCAGAATAGTTCTCAGTATATCAGCTGTTTACTGTTGTGATCACATGGCTGACAAGAAACACTGCCCAGCATCACAAGAGAATATCTACCATGTATGGCTAGCCCAGGAAAAACAATAAAAATTCAGAATTCAAGGTTTTGTACCATTGTAAAGTCAAAAATCTTAAACAAACCATTATAAGCCTGGAACTGTCTGTACTCACAATGCTTTTGTGAACCATAAGATGAAATAACTTGACCACAGTGCCTTTGCACTGGCAATTCTGTTCTCTCTGACAGAAAAACTCCCCATATGCCCATGGCAGACTCCCTCTTCCCTTAATCTGATCAATATTACCTTAATAAAGTAAAAACTAACCCTGTATTCCAGTTGATCAACATTTTTATCTCCTTGGTTTGCTTTATGTTTTCCACAGCATTGCTTGCCATTAAATACATTATGTACTTATTTGTATATTTTCAATCTCTTTTGATTATAAGAGAAGCTTCATAAAGGCATGAAAGTGAAAGTGAAGTTGCTCAGTCATGTCCAACTCTTTGCGACTTCATGGACTGTAGCCTACCATGCTCCTCCATCCATGGGATTTTCCAGGCAAGAGTACTGGAGTGGGTTGCCATTTCCTTCTCCAGAGGATCTTTTCAACCCAGGGATCAAACCTAGGTCTCCTGCATTGTAGTACAGAAGCTTTACCATCTGAGCCACCAAGGAAGTCATAAAGGCATAAATGTTACTTATTTTGCCCTATTCCTGCATTCTGTATGCCTCAAATACACAGAAGGTACAAAATAAATATTTATTAAATAAATGCTTGTACTTCTAGAGTATTTAAACATTTAAACATTTTTCTGTAGCTACCGCCAAAGCCTTTGACTTTGTAGATCACAACAAACTGGAAAATTCTTTAAGAGATGGGTATACCACACCACCTTACCTTCCTCCTGAGAAATCTGTATGCAGGATAAGAAGCAACAGTTAGAACCAGACATGGAACAAAAGAGTGGGAACAGGAGTACGTCAAATTGGGAAAGGAGTACATCAAATTAGGAAAGGAGTACATCAAGGCTGTATTTTGTCACCCTGCTTATTTAATTTTATGAAGAGTACATCATGGGAAATGCCAGGCTGGATGAAGCACAAGCTGGAATCAAGATTTCCAGGAAAAATATCAATAACCTCAGATACGCAAATGACACCACCCTTATGGCAGAAAATGAAGAACTGAAGAGCCTCTTGATGAAAGTGAAAGAGGAGAGTGAAAAAGTTGGTTTAAAGCTCAACATTCAGAAAACTAAGATCATGGCATCCAACCCCATCACTTCATGGCAAATAGATGGGGAAACAATGGAAACAGTGACAGACTTTATTTTGGGGGGCTCCAAAATCACTGCAGGTGGTGATTGCAGCCATGAAATGAAAAGACACTTACTCCTTTATAAGGAAAGTTATGACCAACCTAGACAGCATATTAAAAAGCAGAGACATTACTTTGTCAACAAAGGTCCGTCTAGTCAAGGTTATGGTTTTTTCCAGTAGTCATGTATGGATGTGAGAGTTGGACTATAACGAAGGCTGAGCACAGAAGAACTGATGTTTTTGAACTGTGGTGTTGGAGAAGACTCTTGAGAGTCCTTTGGACTGCAAGGAGATCCAACCAGTCCATCCTAAAGGAGATCAGTCCTGGGTGTTCATTGGAAGGACTGATGTTGAAGCTGAAACTCCAATACTTTGGCCACCTGATGCAAAGAGTTGACTAATTGGAAGAGACCCTGATGCTGGGAAAATTGAAGGCAGGAGGAGAAGGGGATGACAGAGGATGAGATGGTTGAATGGCATTACCAACTCAACGGACATGAGTTTGGGTAAACTCCAGGAGTTGGTGATGGACGGGGCAGGCCTGGCATGCTGCAGTTCATGGGGTTGCAAAGAATCAGATACTCACTGAGCGACTAAACTGAACTGAACTGTAGCCTACCAGGCTCCTCTGTCCATGGGATTTTCCAGGCAAGAGTACTGAAGTGGATTGCCATTTCCTTCTCCAGAGGATCTTCCCAATCCAGGGATTGAACCTAGGTCTCCTGCGTTATAGGCAGACACTTCACCATCTGAGCTACCAAGAAAGTCCTGAATCAGTTATACATATACTTATATCTACCCTTTTTTAGATTCTTTCCCATATAGGTAGGTCATTACCGAGTACTCAGTAGAGTTCCCTGTGCTATACACCAGGTCCTATTTAGTTATTTCGTTTATACACAGCAGTATCTATATATCAATCTCAGCCTCCCAATTTATCCTTCCCCCTCCCTCACTCCCAGGTAACCATAAGTTTATTTTCTACATCCATAACACTAGTTCTGTTTTGTCGATAAGTTTATCTGTACCCTTTTTTAAGATTCTACATATAAGCACTATCATATTTGTCTTTCTCTGTCCGACTTACTTCACTCAGTATGATAATCTCTAGGTCCATCTATGTTGCTGAAAATGGCATTATTTCCTTCTTTTTTATGGCTGAGGAACATTCCATTGTGTATATGAACCACATCTTCTTTAACCATTCATCCATCATTGAATATTTAGGTTGCTTTCATGTGCTGGCTATTGCAAATAGGAGCATGAAGCTTTTATTCAAACCAATCTAATATGTATCCTGGTTCTGCCACTCATTGGGGATGACTCTCAGTTAAGTATTCTACTTAACCACTTTGACCTTCTTCATCTGAAAGTATGGTAAATGAAGCTAACATAGACTCTATTCCTCCTCCGAGGTTCTCTAAGTAGAGGGGATCATCAGTCAGCAAGTTGCCCAAGCCAGAAAGTAAGTGTATTCTTTACACTTCTCTTCCACACCTCCACCTTACATTTCCCTGATCAGTAGACCATTTCAATTCTACCGTATGAACATCTCTTGAATCCACTCTTCCCTCTCCATTTAGCCTATCATTTGCCACTTCTGTGAGCTTGTCACCAACACCTCTCTTTAACTAGATTATCACAGGACCCTTTTATGGGCCTGTGATCCAAGGTTGGCCCATCACACACTCACCTCCAAGAGTCTGAATGTTGAAAAAGTCATACCAAGCTGCCCATAAGCTTGGGAAATTACTCAGCATAGTGGCAGTGGCATCTGTGGGGAGCAGTGTTGATGGCAAAACCCTGGCAGACTGTCCCATTTGCCTGGTCTCCCTTGGTTCATATCCAGTTTCCAAACTCTGTTCTCTAGTCCTGATACTTTCAGAACTAGCTGATAAAAATCCTTTCACTCAATTCCATCCCTGCCCTGTCAATTATTCTGGCAACCCAGAGCACTGCCTGGCACATCATGAAACGCTCACCTCCTCCAGCTCCTACAAGCCCTCCTACCACTTCCAATGGCCTCCTGTAAACAACCACCCTCACTGCTTTGGGATCCAGCTCACTCAACAAACCAGCTTCCTCTTACCATCCTATACTCCAGTCACACTTAGCCTCCTGCTGTTGGGCTAACACAGCCTGTTCTTTTGTTTCTGGACATGCTTTATTGTCTATGCCTAAAATCCTCCCTATTTGCATACAAACTTTCTACTCTTTTATTGCCTGAGGACTCAGCTGAACTAGCAGGGAATGCAGAGGCAGTTTCTTGTCTGCATTTTTACAGTTCATGAAAGAACCCTTTTGACATTAGCTGTAGTTGGAAAAATCCTCAGGTGGGACCCAGGTTAAGCCATAAGCTCACCTTTCTCATAAGACAGATAAGATATTCTGATGATCCAACACACACCTGTGTGGCTCTGGAGGTGGGGGTGTGGGAGTGGGGCAGGGTCTTGGTACTCCTTTGCCCTGTGGTGGTATACTTTCCCCAGACACATTGCCCAATATCTAGCTATTTTATAGTATACCTTGAACAACATGAATTTGAACTTCAGTTCAGTCACTCAGTCATGTCTGACTCTTTTGAGACCCCATGGACTGCAGCATGCCAGGTTTCCCTGTCCATCACCAACTCCCATAGGTTGCTCAAACTCAAGTCCATTGAGTCAGTGACGTCATCCAACCATCTCATTCTCTGTCATCCCCTTCTCCTCCTGATTAACTTTTTCCCAGCATCAGGGTCTTTTCTAATGAGTCAGCTCCTTGAATCAGGTGGCCAAATTACTGGAGCTTCAGCTTCAGCATCAGTGCTTCCAAAGAATATTCAGGGTTGATCTCCTGTAGGATTGAATGGTTTGACCTCCTTGCAGTCCAAGGGACTCTCAAGAGTCTTCTCCAACACCACAGTTGAAAAGCATCAACTCTTCGGCTCTCAGCTTTCTTTATACTCCAACTCTCACATCCATACATGACTACTGGAAAAACCATAGTTTGACTAAGCGGACCTTTGTCGGCAAAGGAATGTCTCTACTTTTTATTATGCTGTCTAGGTTGGTCATAGTTTTTTTCTTCCAAGGAGCAAGGATCTTTTAAATTCATGGCTGCAGTCACCATCTGCAGTGATTTTGGAGCCCCCCAAAATAAAGTCTGTCACTGTTTCCATTGTTTCCGCATCTGTTTGCCGTGAAGTGATGGGACTGGATGCCATGATTTTAGTCTTTTGAATGTTGAATTTTAAGCCAGCTTTCACTCTCCTCTTTCACTTTCATCAAGAGGCTCTTTAGTTCTTCTTTGCTTTCTGCCATAAGGGTGGTGTCATCTGCGTATCTGAGGTTATTGATATTTCTTCCTAAAATCTTGATTTCAGCTTGTGCTTCACACAGTCCAGCATTCAGTATGATGTATTCTGCATATAAGTTAAATAAGCAAGGTGACAGTATACAACCCTGATATACTCCTTTCCCAATTTGAAATCAGTCCATTGCTCCATGTCCAGTTCTGACTGTTGCTTCTTGACCTGCATACCAATTTCTCAGGAGGCAGGTAAGGTGGTCTGGCATTCTCATCTCTTGAAGAATATTCCACAGTTTGTTGTGATCCACACAGTCAAAGGTTTTGGCATAGTCAATAAAGCAGAAGTAGATGTTTTTCTGGAATTCTCTTGCTATTTATATGATCCAATGGATGTTTGCAATTTGGTACCTGGTTCCTCTGCCTTGCCTAAATCCAGCTTGAATATCTGGAAGTTCTCAGTTCACATACTGTTGAGGCCTAGTTTGGAGAATTTTGAGCATTACTTTGCTAACGTGTGAGATGAGTGCAATTGTGCAGCAGTTTGAAGATTCATGGGTCCTCTAATCTATAGATTGTTTTCAATAGTAAATCATCTGAGGCTGGCTGAATTTGTGGATGTAGACCATTGGATACAGAGGAAGCTCAGACACAGCTGTTTGACTTTAGGCTGGGTGCAGATTTTGACTGTGCCAAGGTTAGTGTCTCTAACTACCCACCCCCTCACACACACACCATTTTGGTCAAGGATCAACTGCACTTAGAAAAAGAATTTCTAATTATGAGTGAGGAGCATAAAAGGGAGAGAGAGAGAGAGTTGGGACGGGGTGGGACATCAAGCTTTTCTGGAGAAAACAGTAAGGGTAGAGTGCTCTCGGGAACACAGCTGAAGCAGGGACTGGTGAGTCACAGGAAGCCACTGAAAGCTGAAACCTAGAGAAAATCCTAAGAGGGGGAGGAGGATTCACGCAGGGAGTGAAGACTGACTTCAGGTGTGGTGAAGACTGACTTCAGGAGTGTTGTAGACCTACCTAGGCTTGGTGCAGCCTCCACCTTTCATGGATGAAACATCTCTCCAGTGCTTTAAGTGGCAGTAAGAAGTAAAATGTACCTGAGATGAAAATCAGACAGACTTGGAATTGTCCCTTCTGCAACTGCTAAGTCATCTGACCTGCCATCTGGCAGCTCTGATATCCTCAGTTATAACATAAGGATAAAATATCATTCTCAAGATTAAATGCCCAAAGCAAGGTGCAGAACTATGTGGATAGTAGCCCCATCTGTCTTTTTTAGCAAAATCAGTGTTACTGTATCTGTATGAGGTAGAAACAGTGCTTATCTCTGAGAGACAAAATGGAGTGGAGTGGGAGTTATTTTCCACCGTGTATTGCTTTGTCTTTTTTGGAGTCAAACACTAAGTATATGTTATAACTATTCTTGTTAATTAATTAATTGCATAAAATATCTATCTCACAAAGTTTTTGCAAAGAAAACCCATCATATGATAAATTTCTAATGAACACTGTCCCCTTCCCCTTTGCAAGTAGACAAAAATCACCCATCTGCAGCATAGCTTTTGTATGGAAGCTAGAGGCTAGCTAATATAAACCTTTCTGGTCTATGTGTGAAAGCCCACATGTGTGTTTCAGTGTGACTGTGTGTGCACGCACATGTGTGTATGTGAGTAAACTCTGTAGTAAATGGGAGTCAGAAAATTTGAACCTATTGGGTTGAGGCTGCTGGACTATTAAATGGTTTTTAAGAAAAGTTATGAAAGGGGATAAACTGGGAGATTGGGACTGACATAAACATATTACTATATATAAAACAGATAACTAATAAGAACCTACTGTACAGCACAGGGAACTCTACTCAATACTCTGTAATGGCCTCCAAGGGAAAAGAATTTGAAAGAGCGAATATATGCATATGTATAACTGATTCACTTTGCTGTACAGGGGAAAGGAACACAAGTTGATTGCAAATCAACTTGACTCCAATAAAAATTTTTTTAAAAAAGAAAAGTTGTCAAGTATGAAGATGCTTAGGTTTATACCTTTATCTATAACAATTTAACTTTTGACAAGTACAAGAGACCAGGATCATTTCCATTTCTGAATATGATTGACTAGGTGAAGGTAGTCCAATCTGAGCTAATGATTCTAACAGTTGGAATCGATTTTTTTTTTTAATATTTTGCCCATGCCATATGGCATGCAGGATTGTAGTTTTCTGACCAGAGATCAAACCTGTGCTCCCTGCATTGGAAGGCAGAGTCTTAACCACTAGACCAGGCAGGAAGTCCTAGAAACAACTGATAGTACTTTAGAGAATAGCTCTCATTTTTACATACCAGGAAGCTGCTACCTGTGACAGTTTCTCTAACTCATTACCATCACCTGCTTTATACCGGCCCATCATTCACCATGCTTTGCCCCCAAAAGCCCTTTCACCAAGTCAATCTCCACAGCAAATGTCTGCCTGCTCATTTCTCTAATACCAGAAGAGGAAAGAAAAAATTGAACATGGCCTGGAAAGCAAAGCTCCTTGAAAAGAAAAATATTCACCTAGAGTAACTAGTGAAATACAGAAGCCACTATGACTTGTAAACCGCTCAGGGTTAGAAATTCATTAGAAGCAAACACATGAACTATTGTGGATCTAAATATACAACTCATTCTGTGCAAAGGTCTTCCAAAGTAAGAGACCCAGGAACCCATCAAGTATTTATGTTGTTCTTCTAAATACATGTTTTATTTACCATAAAATATATAAAATATTTACTTTTTTCTAAAAAGATACTATAAATTATTCAAAATTCAGTATATTTCATCATTTCTTTCTGCAGGTAAAATAGGTTTTTTGGATCACTAGCAATGTTTTGAAAAAAGCAATCCTGAGGTCCCAGAAAAGTACAACTCGGTAAAAGCCAACACTCACGCAGGAGACTTAATTGATCCAATAGCTATATATGAAAAAATTGGACGTCTCTATGGAAAATCAATGGTAGTCATTTAGGGATTAGAGTATGATTAGGCAATAGTGCAGAAATTAAATATTTATTCTTCTGTATTCCACTAGGATAGAGGATGAAAAATTACCATTTGAAAGGATTTTTGATCTCGTGATCTAGTAACAGGAAGAGCACTGAAGTATCTATGTCAAAATCATCCTCATAACAAAGAAAATCTTTGATAAAATGCTTCATTACAGACTATTTTTTCAGTCACTGTATTTCCTGAATCATTTCCCATGGATATGGAAGTAGCAATCCTTCAGGAGAACTATTGATAAGGAGACCCACACTTATTATTTCATCTCTAAGTCACCATCCTTAAAGAGATTATTTTCCTAACTGTTACATTCACAGAATGACTTAGCAAGACTCCAAGTCAAACATATGGACATCTGCTCCATTCTTTTGTATCACTTCTTTTTAGATTCTGCATATAAAGGATCAGTTTAGTTCAGTTCAGGTGCTCACTGTGTCCAACTCCTTGCGAACCCATGGACTGCAGCACGCCAGGCTCCCCTGTCCATCACCAACTCCTGAAGCTTGCTAAAACTCATGTACATCAAGTCGGTGATGCCATCCAACCATCTCATCTTGTCATTCCCTTCCCTCCTGCCTTCAATCTTCACCAGCATCACGGTCTTTTCCAATGGGAGTCAGTTCTTTGCAACAGGTAGCCAAAGTATTGGAGCTTCAGTTTCAGCATCAGTGCTTCCAATCAATATTCAGGATTGATTTCCTGTAGGATAGACTGGTTGGATCTCCTTGAAAGTCCAAGGGACTCTCAAGAGTCTTCTCCAACAACACAGTTCAAAACCATTGAAATATCTGAGGTTATTGACATTTCTCCCAAAATGTTGATCCCAGCTTGTGCTTCATCCAGCCTGGCATTTCCTATGATTTACTTTGCATATAAGTTAAATAAACAGGGTGATAAAATACAGCCTTGACATACTTCTTTCCCAATTTTGAATCTGTCTGTTGTTCCATGTCCAGTTCTAACTGCTGCTTCTTGACCTGAATACAGATTTCTCAGGAGGCAGGTCAGGTGGTCTGGTATTCCCATCTCTTTCAGAATGTTCCCCAGTTTGTTGTGATCCACTCAAAGGCTTTGGTGTAGTCAATAAAGCAGATGTTTTTCTGGAACTCTCTTGCTTTTTCTATGATCCAATGGATATTGGCAATTTGATCTCTGGTTCCTCTGCCTTTTCTAAATCCAGCTTGAACATCTGGAAGTTCATGGTTCATGTACTGTTGAAGCCTGGCTTGGAGAATTTTGAGCATTACTTTATTAGTGTGTGAGATGAGTGCAATTGTGTGGAAGTTTGACTATAAGAGCTGCTCCATTTCTTCTAAGTGATTCTCACCCACAGTAGTAGATATAAGGGTCATCTGAATTAAATTTGCCCACTCCAGTCCATTTTAGTTCACTGATTCCTAAAATGTTTATGTTTACTCTTGCCATCTCCTGTTTGACCACTTCCAATTTACCGTGATTCATGGATCTAACATTCCAGGTTCCTATGCAATATTGCTCTTTACAACATTGGACTTTACTTCTATCACCAGCATCCACAACTGGGCGTTGTTTTCACTTTGGCTCCATCTCTTCATTTTTTTCTGGAGTTATTTCTCCACTCTTCTCCAATAGCATATTGGGCACTAGTGACCTGGGGAGTTCATCTTTCAGTGTCCTATCTTTTTGCCTTTTCATACTGTTCATGGAGTTGTCAAGGCAAGAATACTGAAGTGGTTTGCCATTCCCTTCTCCAGTGGATCACATTTTGTCAGAACTCTCCACCATGACCCATCCATCTTGGATGGCCCTACATGGCATGGCTTATAGTTTCATTGAGTTAGCCAAGACTGTGGTCCATGTGATCAGTTTGGTTAGTTTTCTGTGATTGTGGCTTTCATTTTGTCTGTCCTCTGATCAATAAGGATAAGAAGTTTATGGAAGCTTCCTCATGGGAGAGACTGACTGAGGGGGAAACTGGGTCTTGTTCTGATGGGCAGGCCATGCTCAGTAAATCTTTAATCCAATTTTCTGTTGATGGGTAGGGTTGAGTTCCCTCCTGTTTGGCCTGAGGCCAAAACTGTCACCCAGAGACTCCTGGACACTCACAGGTAAGCCTGGTTCAGTCTTTTGTGGGGATACTGTGCCTCTGTCCTGACTCCTAGTGCTCATGAGGTTTTGTTTGCCCCTACAAGAGTCTGTTTCCCCAGTCCTGTGGAGGTTCTTAATCAAATCCCACTGGCCTCCAAAGCAAATTCCCTAGAGGTTCTCAGTTCCTTAGCCAGATTCCCAGGTTGGGAAATCTGTTGTGGGTTCTAGAACTTTCTTAACAGTGCGAGAATTTCTTTGGTATAATTGTTCTGCAGTTTGTGGGTCCTCTGCTCAGCAGCTCTATGCTGGGCCTAATGGCGACTTCCTCCAAGAGGTTGTAATTTCACTTTGAAATTAGAAGATAACCATACGTTTACCCACGTTAGTTAATTTTCCCTTGGAAAATGTTCCTTTAATGATGTTTGCATATTTGAATGAGTCCCATTTACCACCCATGTTCAAAGACACCTTATGCTGATGGGTTGATTATCTGGGTTAGAGAAATAATCTGTATTTTTTCTTTTTTATTTATTTATTTGGCTGCATTGGATCTTAATTGTGGCATGCAGGATCTTTATTGCATCATGCTGGAGGTATCTTCCTTCATGGTGTATGGACTCTCTGATTGTGGCATAAGCAGGGATTGAACCTAAATCCCCAACATAAAAAGGCAGATTCGTAACCACTGGACCACCAGGGAAGTCCCAGGATATCCTTATATTCCATTTATTTTGATCAGGGACCTTACATATTCCATATCATTAACATTTCATAAGTGATTTTATCACTTCATTATCTCAATTAAGACTTTTCAGTGACATTTATGAATGTGTAATTAAAATATAAATTTAACCAAATGTATATTATAACTAATATTATGGAGTTGAAACAACTTGGTCTTCTTTTTGCACTTTCTCTGAGAAGCTTGTGTTACTAACAAACACTGACCCTCTCAGTCAATTAACCTCACTGTTTTTCTTCCACAGGCACTTTTATTTGTTTCTCTTTAACAATTTTCTTTGACCTTTTGTCTGCACAGTTAAAGTTTCAACCTACACATAAAATAAAAATTTGAAGGAGCTGTTCAGATCATTGGAGCCAATACCATGCTTTGTGTTTGGATTATTGGAGTCAGGCCAGCAGGGCCAGAATTTTCTTTTCTGCTTTATCCAAATAACAGCCTAATTATCCTCCCTCTTCCAGCTGTGAAAGCCCAGCCAGTGGGAAGTGAAATGATTCTTCCCTAGTCCCAAAGCAAGTTATTAGCAGCTGTGGACCAAGAAATCTCTACTGCCTCCATGGGTGCCCATCAAATATTTCCCCATGTGCCACAGAGTTGGAAGCAGATATTTTTCCATGCTTCTTACTGAAATCAGCTGCATGTTGCTGCAGTTACTGATTACATTCTGCCTTAGAAGGACTGATTTTGCCCTAATTATTTTAAGTCTGTTCCAGAAAATAGGTTAAATACATTCAAAAACATTAGGGCTATAACTGGGACTTATGTTTCCAGTAAAAATACCTTAAAAATAAAAGATTTTTACTCTGAGCTCTTTTTTTAAGAAGGTCTAATTTATAAGAATTTGTCAGTGATACAGGGCTAAAGATACAGAAATAGGTCAGTGTCTCCAAAAAGATGTTTAGATATTTAATTAAAAGCAAGGGTGGCTAGAGAAAGTTTAATACAAGAGATTGCAAAATCTAAAATTACAGATTAAGGATGAGTTAGTTGCCATTTTAAAAACACACTTCTTTATAGACAGTCATCGAGTTTAAGCAGAGCTGAACAGATGAATATCATCTAACACAGGTAGGAAAGATTCCTCTGCTGTGAAACAAGACTACACAACACACAATTGAGGGAAAGAAAATTCCTCATGCCATTTTCTCATCAGCTATTTTTTTTAAACTGTGTGGCTTGTGGGATCTCAGTTCCCTAACCAAGGGTTGAACCTGGACCCAAGCAGTGAAGTTGCCTAGACCTAACCACTGGATGCCAGGGAGTTCCCAGATCAGCTAATTTTTAATAAAGCACACTTTCAGAATGTATAGTGTTTCAATTCAGATATTGGACTAACATGAATTAATTTTAACTTAAGTGTTAGTCACTTAATCGTTTCCAACTCTTTGCAACCCCATGGACTATAGCCTGCCAAGCTCCTCTGTCCATGGGATTCTCCTGGCAAGAATACTGGAGTGGGTTGCCATTCTCTTCTTCAGGGGATCTGCCCAACACAGGGATGGAATCCGGGTCTCCTGCATTGCAGGCAGATTCTTTATCATCTGAGCCACTAGGGAAGCAATTTGAACCAAACACAATAGTAAATAAGAGTTCTCACACACTTTTTTTTTTTTCCTAGGAATGACCAATTAACCATGTTTCACTGATTCTTGTGTTTTTAGATATTTAAGAAATTTAGGGAATTTTCTGGTGGTCCAGTGGTTAAGACTTCACCTTCCTATGCAGGGGTTTGGGGTTCAATCTCTGGTCAGAGAGCGAAGATCCCACATGCCTCATGGTCAGAAAACCAAAACGCAAAACAGAGGCAATCTGAAACAAATTCAATAAAAGACTTTAAAACATGGTCCACATAAAAAGAAAAATCTTAATAAAAATTTTAAACTTTCTAATATTTATTTCCTTTTTAATAGTGCTTTTCATTTAACAAAATACATAGAACTTATAGTTTTTCTGGTTGGAAGGTCAAGCTCCCTGAAGGCAGGAGCATTACCTGCCTTGTTCACCCGCTGCCTTGGTACTGAGAACCACACTGAGACAGCAAATGTTTGCCCAATGAATGACATGAGAGGATACATATAAAACATAGCTTAAAAGTTTACCTGCAAAATATGCATTATTATGATGTCTTCCAAGTATACATAAATTTCATTCTACCTTGAGCTTTAAAAAAAAAAAAAAACCAGTGACTTCTTGAATATGAAATGGCAGATCTGTGGAATTCACTAGAGCAGCAAATACACGGAGCAAAACTTTTCTTCTGAGGTCACTGGCAAGCTAGATGAAAAAGTCATTTTTACTGGGGAAACAAGACAAGATCTATTTTAGAAGTGGTGGCACGGATACTAGCAGTGTTCCTTCAGTAATAGGAAAGCCAGAAACTATTAAATAGAAGCTTGTTGATAAAGAGCAACTGCTGGAAGAAATGGATGCACCGTTGAATCCATGCTCAGCCACACCTTAGGACTGAGTGGAAGGAGGCAGAGAAGGAATAATTCTTATCAGAAACAAGAAGGTTTCATGATCAACATCCAAGAGTGGCCTTAGCGATGGCCCCAGTTTTGCTACCTATCCTAAACCCGATGTGAGTCTCACGACAATTAAAAGCTCTGTTAAGTGACATTAGTGTGTTTTGTGTCTCAGGCTTTGGGGATGGGAGAAAGGTCGAAACCATTGAAAAACCCATGCATTTTCCTCCTAATGTTCAGTCCTTGGTCCTTTCCCCTGAATTCTGATCCTCAAGGAACATCCGCGGGCATGGAATAGCTCCACTGCTCCTTAACTAAGCCCTCAATTTGATGCGTGTTTTCCTTTTCTATTAGTAAACAGGAGAAAACACCTCTTTCTGGAATCCCATTGAATATCTCCTCTTTTATTTCTTTTTTCTGTTTTTTATTCTAAGTGAAATAAAACTCAAGTCACATACCTTTTACCATCATCACCTTTGTAAGTTCACATTCCTGAGGAAAAGGATATATTCACCTTCTCGTGGAGCCATCATCACCATCCCTAGAACTTTGCATCTTACAAAACCAAAATTCCACAACCATGAAAGTCTTACTCTCTATCCCCTCACATTGACCCTCTTACATCCATTTCAGTGCAGAAGTTGTTGACTCAAAGGCCCTCACTGGAGTGAAATCTTGCAGTGTTTGCTGACAGGTCATCCTATCTTTATTCATAGTAAATGGAATAATACAAATTTTAGTATTTTTAAATCTCTATATAAGATGTATCCTATAGAATCTATAGGCTTCCCTGGTGGCTCAGCAGTAAAGAATTTGCCTGCAATGCAGGAGATGCGATTTTGATCCCTGGATCAGGAAAAGAGCCCCTGGAGGAGGAAATGGCAACCCACTCTAGTATTTTTGCCTCGAGAATCCCATGGACAGAGGAGCCTGGCAGGCTATAGTCCACGGGGTCACAAAGAGTCAGACATGAATGACCAACTGATCTATATGTAGTATAGATATATAGTGTGTGTTTGTGTATATAGGTATAGAACTATATATAGTAAAGAATCATTTTGATTAAATTTATCCTTTATTGCAGCCATACTCAAAATTTTTTTATCATGTTATTTTATCCCATTTGTTTTTGACTTAGAATTTGCAGTGTTTTTCAATAGCAAAACCAGAAAAAAAAAAACATAGCTTTAGGAAGAAATAAATTAGAGCTTTCTAAAAAGCATAATGTCTTAGGGTTTAGGGAGGTTTTTAAAAGAAAAGGTTTAAAATATTTTTGAAGTATAAACCCAAAGCCTTTCTGAGGAATCTGAAGAAGGGAAAGCATTATGTCAGTACTGTTCCATTTGCCATAATTTCACAGATGATTTTAAAATTTGGATGACTTTTTTCCCTTCCACTTTACTTTTTCACAGTATCTGATGCACTGTGAGGTTTTAAAGGTTAGCCTCTTGTGGAGACAAACTACACCTGAGGAAATTAGTCCAGCTACAGCCAATTAACAAGTGGAGTCAGAAACTTCTCACGAAATAAGGCTGAGCATCCCCACCATGTACCCCACTTTAGGCTTCATTTTCTCAGAGGGCGGATCTTCACTTTTACTAAAAGAAAAACGCCCCCATGTGGTATGGTACTTGGCCTTGGATTATTTTTAATCCGAAGACTATACGTTTTCCTTATGGAAAGTTCGGCAAAACTAGGAAGATGGACAGTACTCTCCTTGGCATCCAGTTCTCTGCCTTTGAGATTCTTATCAGGAGCAGGTTCCTCTTCAGTTAGTCCCTTCACTCTTGTACCTGTGTCACCGCCCACTCAGTCTAGCAGAAATATTCTGTGCCCTGCTCCTTCAGGGCAGGGACCCTTGAGGGACCAACCCATCCTAATATTTTCATGAATCAAGCAAAAGGAAGACTCTGTGCAGCCTTCATCTATTGATTTCCTTTGATTATCATTCCCAGTCTCATCCCTCCAATATCCCTCCCTGGAAATGTTTCTAGTATCTTCATAAGAGATGAATCTAGTATATTCATAAGAGATGAATATTCTCTTATCTGTGATTATTTTTATAAAATGGCATTTTGGTGTTCCATGCATTTCTTATAGGCTTACATAAATGGTACTAGGCTCCAGATACCATTCTTTCTTACTTTAGTTGCTCAGCACCATGTCTTAAAAGACATCCACTTTGCTGTGTGTATGTTCAGTGCCTTGCCCCTGGCTGTTGCCTTGTATTCCATGTAACATTCCATAGAAAGCATTATATCTATGCTCTACCCCAGTAACAGACACCCAGATTTTCTCCAATCCCCACAAATAGTGCTATGATGTACAACTATGTACCTGTTCTATTGTGGGCCTGTGTGTGAATTTCTTTGAGAACTGCCAAGGAAGAGAATTCCTGGATTTTAGGTTATATACATATTTTATTTGATCATTTTCTGCCTAAATACTCTCCAGAATATCTACACCAATCTATATTCCTATCAGTCATGCATGAGGGTGCTTATAACTCCACTTCCCTGTCATTCTACCAAGCTAATGTGTGTAAAGGGATAGTTCATTGTAATGTTAATTTGCATTTATGATGAATAAAGCATTTGGGTAACTCTATTTCCTAAGTTTGGGGGTTTCCCTTTTGTAAACTGAGGGTTCATAATTATTTTCTTTATTATTGTTGGCTGTGCTGGGTCTTCGTTGGTGCAAGGGCTTTCTCCACTTGCAGTGAGCATGGGCTACTCTCTAGTTGTGGTACGAAGCCTTCTCATTGCAGTGGCTTCTCTTGTTGCAGAGCACAGGCTCTAGGGCACTTGGGCTCAGTAGTTGAAGCCCCTGGGCTCTAGAGCACAGGGTCAACTAGTTGTGGTGCATGCACTTAGCTGCTCTGAAGCATGTGGGATCTGTCTAGATGAAGGACTAAACCTGTGTCTCCTGCACTGGCAGGTGGGTTCTTCACCACTGGGTCACCAGAGTAGCCCAACTGACAATTCATATTTCTTGACTCACGTTTCACACTGGGATCCCTAGCTTTTTCTGATTCATTCACAGACATCCCCAGTTCCTTGAGTCCCTGGTGGCTCAGACGGTAAAGAGTCTGCTTGCAATGCAGGAGACCCAAGTTCAGTTCCTGGATCAGGAAGATCCCCTGGAGAAGGAAATGGCAACTCACACCAGTGTTTTTGCCTGGAAAATCCCATGGATGCAGGAGCCTAGGTGGCTACAGTCTATAGGGTCACAGAGTCGGACATGACTGACTTCACTTTCCACTTTCCTTTCCAGTTCCTTACATATTCTAGGTTTTCATCCTTAGGCACTGTTACATAATTTCTCCGTATCTGTCACTTGTAACTTTGTCTGCAGCATCTCTCATTGAATAGAAACCCTTAGTTTTGCTTTATGGTATTTATCTGTGAAGGTGTAAGCAATTCTTTTAATTCCCATTGTAAGAATATATTCTCCTACAGGAAACTCTCTTATGCTCTTGGTGGGAACGGAGGTTGGCACAGTCACTATGGAGATCAGCATGTGCTGTGTTAAGTCGCTTTAGTCATGTCTGACTCTTGGTGACTCTAGGGACTGTAGCCCACCAGAATCTTCTGTCCATGGGATTCTCCAGGCAAGAATACTGGAATGGGCTGCCAACCCCTCCTCCAGGGAATCTTTCTGACCCAGAAATCAAACCCAGGTCTCTTACGTCTTCTGCACTGGCAGGTGGCTTCTTTACCACTAGCGTCTCCTGGGAAGCCCAGGGAACAGTATGGAGGTTCCTTAAAAAACTATAAATAGAAATACCATATGACCAGCAATCCTACTCTTGGGCATATATCTGAACCAAACTATAATTCAAAAATATAGGTACACCCCTATCTTCATAGCAGCACTATTCACAGTAGCAAATACATGGAAACAACCCAAACATCCATTGGCAGATGAATGGATAAAGAAGACATGGTACATATATATACTGGACTATTAGTCATAAAAATGAATGAAATAATGACATTTGCAGGAACATAGATAAACCTAGAGATTATCATACTAAGTGAAGTTAGTCAGAAAGAGAAAGACAAATACCATATGATGTCATTTACATGTGGAATCTAAAATATGTCACAAGTGAACCTTTCTATGAAAGAGAAACAGACTTATATACATAGAGAACAGACTTGTGGTTGCTAATGGGGAGGAGGTTACGGTAAGGTAGGGATGGACTGGGAAGTTGGGATTAGTAGATGCAGACTATTATATACAGAAAAAATAAACAACAAGGTCCTACAGTGTAGCACAGGGAACTATATTCAATATCCTGGGATAAACCATAATGGGAAAGAATTTAATAAAGAATATATCCGTTCAGTTCAGTCATTCAGTCATGTCTGACTCTTTGCAACCCCATGGACTGCAGCACGACAGGTTTATCTGTCCGTCACCAACTCCCAGAGCTTGCTCAAACTCATCAAGTCAGTGACATCATCCAACCATTTCATTCTTTTTCATCCCCTTCTCCTTCTGCCTTCAGTCTTTACCAGTATCAGGGTCTTTTCCAATGAGTCAAATCTAATCACTTTGCTGCAGAAATTAACACAACATTGTAACTCAACTATACAAGGGGGGGAATGGATACCTGCGTAAGTATGGCTGAGTCCCTTGCTGTTCACCTGAAACTATCACAGCATTGTTAACAGACTACCCCAATACAATACAAAATAAAGTTTGTGTTTTTTTTTTTAAGTCAGGAAAAGGAGCTAAAGACAGATACTCTCCTGTCCAGCTTTTATTCAATAAAATAAACTTTTTTAAAAAAGAAGATATTCTCCTACATTATTTTCTATTACCTTTTAATGCATACTTTTCACATTGAGGTCTTGAATCCATCTGGAGTCCACCATTGCATGTGGTGTTAGATAGGTATTATTTTCATTTTTCTTTATATGGAGAATCTGCTTTCCCACTATCTCCTAAGATGCAGTCCTTTACTTATTTTTAGAACCTTTATCATATATTAAGTCACTGAATTATCTATTCTATTCCAATAATCTATTTGCTTGCTTTTATCATCTTTAAAAATTTTGAATTTTAAAAAATTACTGTGGTTTAACAATATATCAATATCTGGCCAGATAAAAACCCTCTCTAAATTGTCTTTTCTAAAGACAGATTAAGCCATCCATAGACCTTTAATCTTTCACATAAACTTTATAATTAGTTCAACCAAGAACCTTGATTGAGATTCCTTGAATATATAAATTTGAGAAGAATTATAGAATTAATTTGGGAGGGCATATTTGCCATATTAATATCCCCCCAGAAACACTGGATTGTTTATTTGGATGTATTTCTTTGTCTGCTATTCAGTTTAAATTTTTTCTCAAGAAAAGTTTTGTGAATTCTTTACTAGGGATTCCCCAGGGGCTCAGTGGTAAAGAATTCACGGCAATGCAGGAGAAACCGGAAACATGAGTTTAATCCCTGGGTAGGGAAGACCCCTTGGAGGAGGGCATGGCAACCCACTCTAGTATTATTGCCTGGAGAATCCCCTGGACAGAGGGATTTGTTGGGCTACAATCTACAGGATAGCAAAGAATCAGACATAACTAAAGTAACTGAACACATTCTTTATTAAAACCTAAATATCTTTAAATTTTATTGGAATTAAGAATCACATCTTATTTTATTGTATTTTTCTAGACAGTTAACACAAGCATTTAAAAATCAATTTTTGTAAATTGACATATTCAACAACAATCCTAAAAATCCTTTAATTGCTCTAGTAGCTTATAGATTGATTCTGTTGTTTTTTCCCTAGGTAGATTATATCATCTATAATAACAAAAGTTTTGCTGGGGTCCAGCCCCAGCGGGGTCCGGGGGTCTTGAGGGATGAGTGGCGTCGGCGGAAGAACTGAGCTGAGTCGGTGTGTGGTGATGGAGCAGTCTCTCTCTATTGCTGTTAGTTTTGTGGGGTGATGGAGAAGTCTCTCCAAAAGGAGATGGAGAAGTCTCTCACTTTATTTTTGTTAGTTTACAGTTTTATAGCCAAAAAACATCCCCATTACATCACAAATATTCTATACAATCTTTTGTTTTTTGCCTACCATCAACAACTTTAACATTAAGCTCATTTTCCTTGCAAAAGGTCGGATTTCTGCATAATTAGACTTAACAATAGTATGTTTACCATTTGAATGTCTCCAGCATACTTCGGATAAGTACATCAATCTAAGTAGAAAGGTTACATTTCTATTACTAGGTGCAACTATGTAGAAGCTAGAAAGAAGGGCTTAAGCGAAACTTTTATTCTATTAACCTATTTTGGTTCTTACAAGGAAAGAGAAAAGAGGACAAAGAGACAGTTTAGCAGCACTGCTTTAACAATGAAGTCCTATTAACCTTACAACTACTAAAATGAATTCCTATGTCTACATTATTCTAAAGCAAATCAATATCTCCAACTATGTTGGCCATAGTTAATTGCATTCCTAAGTCTCAATCAAGCCTGATTTCTTCAAGGAAGCGAGCCTCCTCTGTGGAGTGGTCAGGGGAGTGGGAGGTGGAAAGGTGACCCAAGTACGAGCCTTTCTGGTGGTGGCCTTGCCATGACCTCCAGAGAACTCTTGGTAAACTCCCCAGTAAGGAGTAGTAATCCATTTAAATGTTCCTTTCATTCCTCCATAGCCCCCGGGGAAGGTGATCCACCTTCCCAGATCCTCTGGTCCATAAGGTCTGGGGGGATTATCTCAGGACGAATTCTTTCCAACTGTGACTGACCTACTGAGATGAGCCAATGTTCCGAGCATGGACAGAACTTCCAAGAAAAATACCAGGGTGAGGCTTGCCCAGAATGCCCCGATAAAGAAAGTCAACTTTGCAATTTCTTTCTTAGTCTCGTGACCTTGTCATCCGAGCAAGGGGGCATCCTGACGGCTCCCGGCAAAGTTTTGTTAAGTCCAAACTCCGGGTCCCAAGCCCCTGAAGAGACCAAGTCC